>JAODAL010052048.1:0-26248 GCA_025379985.1 Phyllomedusa bahiana
GGGCCCTCAATACTGCCAGTCATCGCCCCTAAAATGGATATATAATCTGAAGGGCTTATAAGGAGAAAGTTTGGGTTTTTTTTTTTAAAAACCCAAACTTTAGCTTATTGATGCACACATGTACACATATTAGCATTAACCCTCACAGTCATCTCTCACCTAGACTACTGCAACATCCTTGTCTGTGGCCTCTCGTCTAGTACTCTTGCTCCCCTTCAATCCATTTTCTACTCTGCTGCTTGTCTTATCCACATATCTCCTCAGTGCCCCCTCTCCCAATCACTTCACTGGTTACCCATTGCCCAGCTAATTCAGTTCAAGTTACTAACCATGACCTACAAGGAGCTCCATAATCTGCCCCCCCATACTTCTCTGCCTCAATCTCCAGATACCTACCTTCACATAATCTCCACTCCTCACAGGACTTTCTTTTCTGCTCCCCCTGAGTCAGCTCCTCACACAACTGTCTCCAAGACTTCTCCTGTGCTTTCCCCATATTCTGGAACTCAGTATCTCAACAAATTAGACTGTCTTCCACCCTGACTAGTTTCAAAAGCAACCTGAAAACCCATCTCTTAATGATAGCCTACAATAACCCTGCTTCCACTACACCCCCCCACAAACATGTATGCGGCTCAACTTCTGTCTCTGCCCTCCTTCTTTGTAGATTGTAAGCTAAAGGGGAAGACAGCGCTTCCTGGTGTTTTATCAAACAGATAAAATAGTAGTGCAAATTAAGAATAAGGTTGCATTCGCCCTATGAGGATGTTCAACCAGAGGTAACAACTCTCAAAACATATGTCCAAAGTCATGAACGGGTTAAATCCACCCACCATTTTCAGTCATGCACTTAGTCAGAGTCTGGTAAGGTTATAGTTACCCCGGGGGTCCAATCTGTTCCAGTATGTTGATAATTTGCTACTGTGTTCCCCTTGAAAGGAAGATAGCCTTGTGGACACACAAGCTCTGCTAGAATTTCTGGCAGACAATGGACATAAAGAGGGACATAAAAGGGGATATAAAATGGCTGTCCACCAACGTTCACCATCCAACCTGAAAGGATCCCCAAATCCAGGTGTGAATAAAAGGAGGGTAGAACATTACATGTCCTTACTGAGAAGGAATCAGAGACAGGGGGTCGTTCGGACTCCACCTTTCCCCCTTTGATGGCCTTCTAAAAATTCAAAAAGGGGGTGCCCCCGGCCCCTATGCGTCCCATAGTTCGGGATAAATTTCCCCTTTTTGAACGACTCTGCAATGGTTGGATATTTTTTGCAGCCATTGGTGCAAGAGTCCAGGTTTCTTAAGAATTCCAAAAGTATTAAATAATCTTCACATAAATTTGGAGGTCGTTATGTAGGCTGGATGTGATGTTACATCTCTGTATATGATTCCTTACCCATTGGTTCCGTGCGCGGGATACACTTAGATTATCACAGCAGTTATATCCTAGTTTAAAAAATTTACATTAAGAGGGTGCCCTCATTTTTGATGCATAATTTTTTTTTGTTCGAGGGAAAATGCTATTTCAACAACAAGGAGTTTCAATGGGTGCTAATTTTTCCCCCGTCTTAGCGAATTGGTGGCTCATGGGGGGGCCATTATGATTTAGCCCCTGCAACCCCTTTTGTGCCGATGTGGAGTGGTAGGCAATCATAGTACCTGAAAATCATTTGGCGGGGCCCAGTGTCGCCGTCCCCATCTACATCGACTACATTAAAAATAACCTTTCAATCTTTTTTTTACATTCACAATGCAAAAATAAAAAATTTCATATTTGGTTTTAATTCTGACGGTCACCGGTCTCCCTATTTTTTCCCAAAAACCTTTGGGAAACCACTTTCGGGTAAACATATTCATTAAAACGCAATCCCCCCAAAGCTAAAAAAATTTTCAATTCCAAAAAGGAGAGCTCATTAGAGCCAAGAGAAATTGCCCCAATATCAAGAATATCAAAAAGGGGCTCCCCAAAATCTGCTCACGTTGTCTATTCGGGGTTACCAAAGGGGGTACTCAATCGTCCCCTTATAAAATTTGGAACACAACCCAGGGCAATTATGAAAACAAAAGAAAAATCTTTTTAGTCGACACATTCCCCAATTTGTCCTAGAAAAAAAGCAAAATTTCAGAAAATAAAAATATTATTTGAAGCTTTTTCCAATTCTTAGACAAGCCCCGGTTTTGGAAAATATTTTGGAGGGGGTTTGCCGTATAGTATCTAGGAAGTCAAAAATATAGGGAGGTATTTACTAACCTTATAACCTCAAATGTTGTTCCCCCATGTGGTTACGAAATGGGGGTTTCTTTAGGTGTGGGGCACCTGAAAAATTGGCTTCGGACTCACACTACCTTTTCAGATGGGAGACAAAAGAATTTTCCTATTGACAATACATTAACTGAAAACACCAGGCGTAATTTATGTAATACAATGTAGCTCATGCAATTTTTTTAATATAGGTTGCACAATGCGCAAACAAAAAAATTCGATTTAGAACATTCAAAGGGAAAAAAAACCCAGGGGTCGCACTTTTCTGGGCCTCGCGACATTTTGTAAAAACCCCCTTAATTCCAATTACAACTTTTTAAAAGTTTGGTTAGAAAGGTATTTCTGGAAAAGGAGGTGGTGATTTGGAAGCCAAAATAGAGAAAGTGAGGGCCCTTTGGATACATACACAAACACTATGTGTCCCGCGGGTCTCAACATCCGTAATGAAAAATGTTTCATTATTAAATATCTTACCCTATGTCCAAATATACATGTAAAAGCCCCTATTTTTTTTTGAAATTTAAACTTTCTTTCTATGTAACCGTGATCTAGTTTTAATAGTTATGTTCTAATGGAATGTTTTTTATTCACTTGTTCTCCCTGATGGGGATGCAGGCATTCATGTGATTTTCTTTTTTGTCGGAGCATGGGTTCTTCCTGCTCAGGGTCATTGGGGCGGTCAAATTTTCGCGGCGATGTCACTATTCCCACCTTGTGTGGGCGGAGTTTCGCTGTGGCCGCCTATGCCGCGTTTTCTTGGGTCCGGAAGTTGGGGCGCTGCGCAGCCCGGGAAACGCGGTTTAATTGTCCCCGCGGGTACAAGGGATTTTGTTTTCAAGGTATATAAAGGGAAGGTTTAGGATATGTTTGTGCTACATAAGGGCTTTGTACAGGCCCCAAAAAAGCGTCAGCGTACCGGCCACCCCATTTTTGGCCCATGTCTTCGTTCTTTAATGGCAATCAAAAAAGGCAATTGGTTTTTTATGGAGTTGTGGAAACTGTGTCCCCTTTGGTGAAAAACTTTTTGCCCCTCCCAAAAGGGCTATGGGTGTCTAGCTCAAAAGGGTGCTTCTACTCAATACTGAGCAAAGGGTCAGTTTTTCTTGTTTAAAAAATTTGCAATAATATCTACATGTCTGTTTTTTCTTTCAAGATAGGGTGCAGAGTGTACATTTAAAGTGCAAAAAAATTTAATTTTTTTTATCTTACCCAAAAGGCTGAAAGAAAAAAGAGTGAAAAAAAGTAAAGGGGTCGAATATTTCCGTACCCATTGTATACTGATTCTCGGTATGTTTTTGGGGTAGCACATGATTTTGGTACTATCTGGAAAAACTTCCTGATCGCAAAAGGGTCCTCCGTAAACTACGCAATGGAAATTGCCACATTGTTGGAAGTCATACAACTTCCAAAGGAGATATCAGTGGTAAAATGTTAAGCCCATACCACAAGCCATGATCCCATAACAAAAGGGAATGGCAGAGTGTAAACTGCAAAGGAAGCATTCAGTAAAAATTCCTGTGTTGAACTGTTGTCACTCAAAATTACTGTTATAACTTTGCCTGATTGTGACACTTTTAAAACTGCAACAATTTTTTCCACATGAAATGCCCCGATGGAAGGAAAGGTGTCCCGGATTTACTGGCCCCTGGGCTGAGAGTGAAGGAAATTAGGTGGGTTACTATCTGTATTGAGGGTCCCTTGCTGGGAGATGGGCTTTTACGTTTTGATCAAAAATGTACACTAAAACCACAATTTCTTGTCTCAAAAAAACAAATGCTCCACAAGGAAGTGATTTTCAGCTGTGGTCCTGTTTAAAACCCCCATCACCAATTTTCACAGGTTACTCACAGTACCCTTTGGGGAACCCCGGGAATAGGAATTAGTTAGGAAAAAAGGGGTGAAGTGGTTTAAAAAGATGGGCGAGTAAGTGGGGTAGGATTTCATAAAGAATTAGGAATAAACCCTAAGTCACAGGCACAACCCCCGTTTTTATATTTTTAAATATAAGGCCCCCACGCAAAGCGTCATCCCCCTGTTTGTAAGAGCCACGGGCAGGGAGAAATGGGAAAATGGTACCAGGAACAGAGCAGCTACCCAGTATTTGGTACCTAGTCGTAGCTTGAATCCACCTTGTTCTGTTTGTACTAGGAGCACGAAGCTGTGGCATGGTATGTTTCGTGTCAGAAGATAGGAACAGCATGGCACTGGATGGGAGGAGCATGTAGACCAGGGGTGGGGAATTAATTTTCCCATGGGGCCACATGATAAATTGTGATGGTTTTAGAGGGCCAGACTAATAAAAAAAACATAGGGTGAACAGGGAAAAACTCATTTTTGGGGTTTATGTTTTTGAAACTTACTATGTGATATTAATGACACGTTATCTTTATTTTGTGGGTCAGTAGAATTACGTCGATACCAGATTTATAAAGTTTACAGTGTGCTTTATCAGTTTTTTCTTAGACCAATAACCTCTTTCTGTCAGCTAAGCTGTGTCAGGGATAAGTTGTTAGGGTTTTTATTTGTATCATTTTCCATTTTAGGATGCATATGATTTTTCCATCTTTAATTCCAATTTTATAGCAAAAGTGAGGTGACCGTCACAAAGACACAATTCCAACATTTGTTATGGCAGTAACATTTAAAAATAATTTAGTTTTAAATCTTTTTGTTTCCTGTCTCACCTGGGTATTTGTACAAGTGATCGCTAGTACAATACTTGTGTACTGCAGTGTATTGTCATTCAAGCAATATCCTATTACACATTGCCTCTGGTCACAATTAACATAGATACAGTTGTGCTCAAAAGTTTACATAACCCGGTGAGTTAGGTGAGATACTTTATGGCATTTGCGCAGTAATAGCTTTCTTCTGGCGACTCGACCATGCAGTCCATTTTTTTTCAAGTGTCTCTTTATTGTACATCTTGAAACAGCCACACCGCCAGTTTTCACAGAGTCCTGTATTTCAAATGATGTTATTTGTGGGGTTTTCTTTGCATCCTGAACAATTTTCCTGGCAGTTGTGGCCGAAATTTTTGTTAGTCTACCTGACCATGGTTTGTACAGAGCCGCTGATTTTCCATTTGTTAATCACAGTTTGAACATTGCTGACTAACAATATCAATTCCTTGGATATCCTTTTGTATCCCTTTCCTGTTTTATACAGTTCATACTACTACCTTTTCCTGTAGATCCATTGACAATTCTTTTGCTTTCTCTATGACTCCCCAATCCAGAAACATCAGGGCGGGATGAAAGATGCAAGAGTCGGGTCTGGATCCCAGAAACTCACTCAGCTTTTATGCAACACAACTGATTACAAGCAAACAGGTCACAGGTGAGGATGTTACCTTTAGTAGTCATTCAAACCCATTTGTATCAACTTCTGTGCATGTTATCAGGCCAAAACTTTTTATCAGGGTCATTTGGATGTTTTTGGTTGTCATTATAATTTAAAAAGAGAAAACACTGTAGTTTGACAATAAATGGCTTCACCCAACCACTAACCATGAGTGGAGAAAAAGTTTTTGTGTTATCATTCATATTCTCTGAAAAAAGGACAAGAAAGCAAAAATTCTGTCGGGGTATGTAACCTAGGTTAGGTAGGTAGCCCTTCAGTGGAGTAAACCATACATCCTGCAAAATTTTCTGTAAATGTAAAAAGATGGACAGAAAGTTCTGCAGGAGGAAAATCAGACAGTTAAGTAAAATGTTACAGCAGCAAACTATGTGCCCCCCTCACCTGACTACAATGAAACAAGTGAATAGTGTGTTCCTCTCACCTGCTTCTGGGAGATAGATGTCATGGATGACCACTGGGCCATCTTGCCACTAGCGTAGTTAACGTCTCTTTCAGGTACACCAACTGATCTCCAGTGTCACCCTACTGCGTCTGAACCAGGTACCAGCGCCGGAAGCAGTGGTCATCTTCCTCAGGCAGGAATATACAGTATATGTCCCCTCAGTTAGGTAGGTATGTATAGGTCCCCTCAGTTAAGCAGCTATATATATGTCCACTGAGTTAGGAAGGTATATATATGTCCCCTCAGTAAGGGAGGTATATACATAGGTCCCTTCAGTTAGGCAGATATATACATAGGTCCCCTCAGTTAGGCAGGTATATATATATATATATATATATATATATATATATATATATATATATATATATGTCCCCTCAGGCAGGTATATACACAGGCCCCCTCAGGCAGCTACATACATAGGTCCCCTCAGTTAGGCAGATATATATAAATATGTCCCTTCAGTTAGACAGATATATACATAGGTCCATCAGTTAGGCAGTATATTACATAGGTCCCCATATATATATATATATATAATATATATAATATTTTATTATATATATATATCTGCCTAACTGAGGGGACCTATGTATATAGCTGCTTAGCTGAGGGGAACTAAGTGTATACTTGCCTGAGGGGACATATATACACCTGCCTAACTGAGGGGACCTATGTATATATATAAAGGTCCCCTCAGGCAGGTATATATAAATCCCCTCAGGCAGGTTTGATAATAATAATAATACTTACCTCTCCTCCTTCTTTGGTCGAGCAGCTTCCTCTTCTGCTCCTCCGGCAGTTCCTTGACCGCACAGCCTATGACAGCTGTGAGGCAGTGGCGTGATGAGGCGCTACTATTAGTATGGTCTAAAGCAGACCTGGGAAGTGTACAGGACATATCCGGCTAGATAGAGAGCTCGATGCGGCCCACGGGCCGTACAATGCCCAGGTCTGGTGTAGACTGTCCCAGTGGTGTGATAGGGGTGTGACGTGGGATGTCGCAGTATATTTTTAAGTGAGAGCCCACCTGGGCCCATTATTGTCTTTATTGGACATGCATGCACCAGCATTCCAGGAGCATCCACACAGGACCAGTAGGCCAAATTCACCCCCCATTTGTGCCCAGCACAAGGCTAACCTAAGGTAAATAGACATATCATATCCGGCTGACCTTGTTTACCCCTAGGGGGAGTGCAACATCCCGAATACACCCAAGTCAGGCCGTTGACCCTCGAGTGTGCACGGTCTTCCTGACACTCAGTATACTAAACATAAATATAACCACAGTATATATAAAGACAAAAATAAATACCTTGTCTCAAAAAGGAAATAAATAAGAAATTCCATATGTCAGCGTGCCAAGTCTATAATGGCACATGAGCACGAGCCACAGGAATCAAACCAGGCTGCCCTACTTCCGGCAGTCAAACGTAAATATCCTGAAGCAAAAAACTTCCGACATGCACCATGTGTCTCAAGACACCTGAGTGCCGCAGCAGACCATGAAGGATCAGTGCATGCGCACCAGACAAGGCAAGGCTGTTACCGTGAACAAGGGTACAAAAAAAATTAAATAAAAAATGAAAATACAGAGTGATTATACTAAAATCCACCGAAATCTATACCACTCACTTTGAAGGACTTTGGAGTAAGGGCTCGTGCCGTGGTCCGACTCCAAGACCACGGGCACCTCCGTTACTCGGCTGTCGGTGGTCCTTGCACTGCATTCAGAGCTGCTGTTTGCTCCCGCTCCCGACTCCGCCTGCCCCATACTCACTTGGTCCCATCCTGCTTCCTCCTCGCGGGGCACGCTCCTCTGCATTTTCCTCCTGAGACACATATCTCCTACTGGCCACTAGGGGCGTGCACATCAGTTCCCAAGGATTTAAAGGGCCAGCACGTAACAGGTAATTATGTTCCCCCCAATGCGTGTCTTGCGGGGCTTTTTAGGGATTCTTTTTCCTGCTCTCCGTGCCCAGTTGTTAGTGTCCATTCCTAGTTACGTTCTTCTGTGCATTCTTAGTGTTTCCTGTTTCGTTACCGTCTGCTGTTCCTAGCTTCGGCCAGCCTGTCTACCTACGCTTGCTACCTGCCATCCATGCCACACCTGCCTGCCACTCCATTCATCTCGCTGCTCTGTGTTCCGGCTTCCGTCTGTAGTCTTTACCTCATCCTTCAGCTGTCACCGCTCGTACCTACATTGGGGGTAGCAACCTGGAGGGTCCCTGCAGCAAAGCCTTTCCCGCTTTGTAGTGGGCGCCAGTGAAGACAAGGGCCCCCTTAGACTCCGCTCCCTGTAATAGGCTACCAGAGGATCCACAGTACTTAACGCAGTCACTCTAGGACTATCTTGACATTTCGGTCACTGTTCTGGAACAGAAGGAAGTGCCTAGAGATCGTTTTAAGGGATTCAGGGTCAACACAATTTTTAGACAAACGTTTGAACAAGCTATGCATTTCCCACAGGGAAAACAGCCCCATTTAGGGCTCTGAGCATTAAAGTAATTAGTCACCGGGGAATGTAGTGGCTCTTAACTAAGATATCTCTAAGGTTCTTCCCTCTTCTTGCAGTAATTAGTTGTTGTACAGACAAATCTTTGGCCAGTGTTTACTCAAAACCTTATGAATCTCGTTCCAATGGTCATTATATGTGGATATGAAACTTATAGCTTGATCACCAGATTTAGTTTTAATTTTACTCTATAGTAAAAAATTTCTTGTGGTATATTTAGCATGCTGATAACCCCTCTTAATGGTACAATGACTCTATCCTCTGTTCCTGAGGTCTTCAGCCTGTGCTTCAAACCTGTCTTCTGATGAGTAGATTGTTTTCATCCTTAGGAATTGACCAACCAGGATGGTGGATATCGTAGATCGTGTGTATGCTGATGTGGCATGCACGGAAGCGTTGACAGATGTCTCTTTTCTGAATACATCAGTTTGCAGGAGACCGTTCTCATCTGTTTCAAATTTGATAACCAAAAAGGTTGCATGTCAGGAGTGAAAACTAAATGTGAGTTTGATATTTAGATCATTACAATTAAGTTCATCCATAAAGAGATTAAATACCTAAACAGACTTCTGCCAAATAAATAGAGTTTCAAATCCAAGGGCAGGTCTTTCCTCCCAGTAGGATGTGTCTTCTGTTACTGTAGTGTGGTGACATTATCACACCCCCTCTCTGTTCCTGCTTGCTTCAGAGTCAGGCAGGGAGTGGATGTCACAGCTCTCCCCACCTCCTGCAATGGACAGTTCTCATGCCTGGAGAGTTGCGATGGTCATCTCCTTCCAGGCTCCACAAGCGATCCTTTTAACCAGAACACATGCATTGGTGTAAACAGTTATAAATACAGCCTGAAATGATGAAACAAATGTGAGAAATGCAAACTGCAAGCAGAGTGTATAAGGGTGTGTTATATGGGTGGGGGAAGCAGAGTGTATTGGGGTGTGCTATATGGGTGGGGGAAGCAGAGTGTATAAGGGTGTATTATTTGGGTGGAAAGAGTGAATCTAGCAACTAAAGAGACTTAGTAATTGCCCAGATCCTTCACATACAGCTATCACTGGGAGAGAAGCATAGAGGAGCACAGGCATCGTCAAACAGCTCAGAGAAGAGTATGAGGTAGACAATGAGAACACAGACACAGATGGCCAGCACCTAGCACATAGAACTCAGGCAGCCAGTTTCACACAGTTCATGGGGATTAAGCACAGAGAGCACAGGACAGCCAATCACAGCACAGGGACGTGTCCCAACCAGAGGTTGAACTAAATGCAGGCAGCCAATCACATTAAAGGTGGCATGACCCTACCTCAGGCTGTAGAATTAGAAGTCCCAGAGATCACAGCAGCATTAGAGGCCACAGTCACAAGCTCAGTAACAGTCTCAGTTACAACAACACTCTCTGCCCTACAAGCTGAAGTATCCTCCCAGGCCGCTCAATTACTTGTATTTGAACAGAGAGTAAGCTGCGTAGAGAATGACATTTTAGGGTCCAGAATCACAATGCATAAATTACTGAAAAAGACCTCCTTACTAGAAGCAAAGGTAGAGGATTTGGAAAACCGCTCAAGGCAGAATATTCTGCGAATAATAGGGTTGCCAGGAACTGTTAATCATTCTGAACTGTCTAATCTCTGTTCGGTTACCATACCTATGCTGTTGGGCATAGACAAACAGCTAAAGGTAGAGAGAGCGCACAGAAATGCCCCACCCCCAGAAATGTGGCAAAAGACAATTAACCAGAAAGACCGAGACCAGTAATAGTTAAATATCTGGACTTTGCTAAAAAATCACTCATTTTGCAGGCATACAGAAAAAATGGCAGCCAGGTCCAACATGCGGGGAGGAAGTTGTTGCTATTGGCATATTACTCAGTCGAGGTATCTAAAAAGAGATACATAAAAAGACGTCTGCTCCGCCCTGGTCAGAAAGCAGGTGAAATTTGTTCTACAATACCCGACGGTACTAAAAATTCTTCCAGAAAAAGGAAAACCTGTAATTTGTAACATGACAGAGGAGGCAGAAAAATTCTTGGTGGTCATGTTCAGCCCCAGAAACTTTCCAGGGAGGGGTAACATTAGAGGCATGGACAATCCCAAGAACATAGGAGAGAATTCACAAAGAAATGAAGACCAGACACCTGACAAGGACATTAGACAACCCGGGTCACCTAGACAATCGAGGAAAAGATGACTTTTGAGAGGAGACTACTTTCCCGCAGGAAGGAAAGACCCGATAGAGGGATCACGGAAGAAAAGGAAAGACATTTCGTAGTTTGCTTCCATCTTTCACTTTAGGCTGCACTTGTGGGTTTTTTGAGGTACGCGCGGTAACAGCGCTATTTTGGGAGGTTAAAAATGTAAATTTGTACTGCGGGAGGGGGCGAGTGGAAGAGAGAGGAAAAGAACATCCTTGACTAAGAAAGGATGAGGGTTATTAGATCTAACCCAGCTCTGAATATGCACGAAAAAAGTGAAATCGGCGACAGGAGGGAAAGACATGAAGAAGAGGGGAATGTTCAATATGTTTATATTATCAAGGTTAGACACTTTGAAGTTGTTGATTTTGTTAAGTCGTGCAGACCTATACCCCACATTGGCTCAGTGACATGTTTCAGATGATACCATGTTAAAAATAATACAGTAAGTTGGAATGTTAAGGGTTTACACTCTCCACACAAGAGAAATATTGTGTTAAGACACCTTAGAAGACAAAAGATGGACATCGCCTTGCTTCAAGAAACGCATCTGGAGGAGGAGGATTTTAAACGTGTCCAAAATTATGGGTAGGGGAAGTGTGGAGATCGCCAGCGGAAAAAGGGAAATTAGGGGTTTTTGTCTAGGAGCTGGGCTTGTAAGATTCTTGCTCAAAAAAGAGACGAAGGCAGATGGATTAATGTAGTCCTAGACACTCCAGCAGGTGTAATAAGTATTTATAACATCTACGCCCCTAATAAGAGAAATAAAGCCTTTTTTTTTACAAATTTAGAACAGCAGGTACTCAGGGATGATAGTCATAATATTCTCCTAGGAGTAGACTTCAATAGTGTTCTATGTAACTTAGAAGATCGAAAAAGAACAGATTCTCTCCCCAGACAGGGGGATATGCAAAGTAGTCTATTACGGGAATTATGTACAAACACTCGGTTAGTGGACGCATGGAGACTTTATAATCCGGCGGAATGACAGTTTACCCACTATTCCAATGCTAGACAATCCATAGTCTCGGATAGACTACTTCCTGACCTCCCAAAGCCTTTTAAAAGAAGTAGAGGAAGTAAGGATAGGAGACCTAGTGATACCGGACCATGCACCAATCAGTATTAGCATACGGGAAAAACACAAGAAAGGTTCGGCTATTTTAATGAGATTTCCCTCTTCCTTAGCTAACGATGAGCAATTTCCAAAACTTCTTAGGAGTTGGTGGATGGAATATGAGCAGGAGAATAAGGAACAAGTAGGAAATATATTCCTATATTGGGATGCAGTAAAATCATTCCTTTGGGGCCGTATCATGGCATATATGACCTCAAAGAGAAAAAAGACTTGCGAGGGCCTTGGAAGCAGCCACTTCCAATTTGAGACGCACGTATAACCAATTCCTACAAGACCTATCCCCTAATAACAAAAAGAGATGGACCCAGGTTAAAGCAGCTTTTAAGCTACAGCAGGGTAGATTGGAGAATGTATTCAGTGATCAGTTTAAACTGACATTATATGAACATGGTAACAAAGCCGGGAAATTATTGGTTAACTAAGTGAAGGGGAGAATGGGACACACCAATATTCTGAGCATGAAAGATAAAGATGGTAATTTGTCCAGGAATCCCAAAATCATTAATACAATTCTACGAAATTATTACTATTTGGAAGAGATAAAATTACCTAATCTCTCTAATGATGACCTGGGGAAATAAAGTAAGAAGAAATATCTGGGGTAATCAGAGGTCTCTCCACCGGAAAAGTTCCTGGCCCTGACGGTTTTTCAAGTGATTTCTATAAGGTGTTGCGGGATGAGGTCTTCAACGAAATTATTCATTCAGCGGTGATGCTCCCCTCAGGAGACATAGCATATATAAAAGTCTTGCATAAACCAGGAAAAGATACTACAGTGCCGAAGCCGTACAGGCTGATTTCCTTAATAAATCAGGATGTAAAAATCATTTCAAGGTGATGGCAAACAGATTTGCCATGGTTCCTCCCAAACTAATAGTGGACCACCTGATGTGATTTGTTAAGGGTACATCAGGGGTAAAAAACATAAGAATGGTATTAACGACACAGATATCAGTAGAAACTGCCAGATTTGAGCATTAAATACTCTAAAACTGCTGCATCTTACAGAATAAGGGAGACCACGCTGGAATCAGCATGTATGTCACTAACTTGTGCTGTTATCAGAAAGAGGGGGCAAAACCTATGTGATAGGTTCTCTTTAAATCCTGAAGGTTCCTTGGACTCCTTCTATGAGCTCTGAGCTTTGGTTCCTTCCATAGATTTCCTATTGGATTCAGGTCTGGTGATTGGCTGGGCCATTCTAACAGCCTTATTTTCTTTAAAGATTCTCTTTAAAGAGTCTTTGTGTGGCAGAATGAGCCAAAATCCCACCTGAGCAATGCATGCAACTAGTTTCTCCATACAGCATGGGTACTCCAATAAGTAGATGACATATTCACGCTGACAATTAAGTGAGAATTTTATGTTAAAGGATCCCCCTGTTTAACTGATGTAAAGGATTTTTTTAGATGTGTAATATTAGGACACATTAAACATTAAACACTAACCCTTCAAATTTCGATTTCTCAACATATGAAACTATGTCTCTTCTTATAGACCTCAAATCACCCTTCATATCACCACCTTTAGTGATTTAACTGACCTCAGAGACCCATATCTCTGACAACTTACAGGAACTGCTAAATCCTAGCGCAGTTGATAATTCTAAAGCTTCCCTTTTTAGGACATCACAAGGAACATGCCAATTCCTATGTGACTCTCGTTCAAAAAAGTCATCCCATCCACACCTACTTTGCCCCAATAAGAAAAGAAAAAACACAGGAGAGGGTGTAGAGGTAGACAGAGTAAGAGACTCCAATCCCAAAAGAGGCAGAACAGGAGAGATATCATTCCACAAACTACTTGTATTTTTAATATTTCCAAATATCAATTAAATCTCTCTGAAAAAATGGTACTCAACAAAGGACTAGCCTTTTGCGCTTCACAAGAAGCAGATACATTTGTTTTTTAAAATTTTTTAAGATTTTCATCAATATATACGCAAGCTCACCTTAAGTAGGTATTTTACCATACAGGAGAAAAATAAATATAAAAGAGAAATCACAGTATATGATAACAGAGAAGGAAAAATAGTGGATATCTCTAGAAAATCAAAATGTAATCCAGTTAGTCATATGGGACATTATCTACAAACTTTCAAGGATCTGGTAATTAACGATCTTAGATCCCATCCTAGTAATATGAAGGCAAACAAGAATTTAACAAGAAGAGAAATCCAAGCCATCAAATCCCTTCAAGACAAATGAAAGAATTGTTATAAGACCTGCCGACAAGGGAAGGGGCATAGTAGGGATGGATTGTGAATTTTATGAAAAAGAGTCTTTTAATATATTATCAGCTAAATCCTACTATCAGCAATTATCTGAAAATCCTTTTCCTAAAGCACAGGAAACTTTTATATCCTTACTGAATGATGGTTTAGAAACAGGTGCCATAACTAAAGATGAGAAAAAATTTCTGTTTATATCAGTCCCAAATGAACCATTTTTGCCAATTACAGAAAATTCATAAGAACTTGCAAACCCCACCAGAACGACCTATTATATCTGATATCTGTATCATCTCCAGCAATTTATCTTATTATATTGATTTGTTTCTTCAGGAATACATCCCGTTTTTACCGAGTTATCTCATAGACTCTTACTCATTAATTGAAATATAATAATTATTTCACTTATCATAATGCAACCTATAAACAAATTAGAGGGACAGCGATGGGCACGAGGCCTGCACCATCGTATGCTAATCTATATATGGGCAGATTTGAAGAAGAACAACACCCAATATCATATCATATCAAATATCATATCAAAATCAACATCATATCATAATCTATAGGCATTACATTGATGACCTATTCTTTGCATTGGATGGCACTGAAAAAGTAGAAGTAGAAGATTTTACTAACTATCTAAATGGAATGTTAAGGCATCACTTTTCCCACGCAAACTAATTATATCTCCATAGAATTTTTAGACCTTAATCAAAAAGATTGACCATCTCTATACCACCTTGACTTTTTTTAAAATAGTCGACACTAACAGTCACCGAGACTTTTCCAGTGCCCTTTATAATAAATGGTAGCTAAATGTCCTATTTGGACGAATGCGGAGAATGAGGAAAAAATCTTACCAATACTGTGGATTTTATCCAACAAACAACTACTTTTGCAAAATAATTTAGGGAGAAAAATATCCAGAACCATTGATTAAAGCAGCGATAATGCGAGCTAGCAATTTAACTCAAGAAGCGTGTATAGCCAAATCATCTAGGAATAACTCTGTGCCATCATGTGCTTCTCCCAAAAAAAACAGAAATAGAAGTTTTATTACTAAATATAGTACTAATCATAGATCCATACGTAACAACCTTAAAAAACATAGGCCGTTCTCCTCAATGACCCGATTTTAGCTTCGTCCTTGCCCAAACATTCCCCTATCACTTTTTGTAGAGCAACTACCCTTAAGAACCTTTTAGCCCTTAGTAAAATACGCCAACACCAAGAGAAAAAAATTTAATTTTATTCTCCCTGCAGGCATCTTAAGATGCAACAAATCACAATGTTTAACCTGTCCTAATATTACACACCTAAAAAAAATCCTTTATATCAGTTAAAACAGGGGAATCCTTTAATATATAATTCTCACTTAATTGTCAGAGTGAATATGTCATCTAGTTATTGGAGTGCCCGTGTCAGTTGCAGTATATAAGGCATACAACACAAAAATTACACAAATGCATAAATTCACACAGATTAAACATCAAGAAAAAATTCTTGCTCCATGGAGTCTCCAGACATTATGCTGAAGAACATAATGGTGATCCCAGTAGAATGAAAAGTATGCCTATTGATCATGTACCAGCAACAATTCCAAATAGGTATATAGCTCTAGATTTATCATGTACAGTTCATCTCCCCACATGGATTTAATGAAATTACAGAATCAATATAACATAGGAGGGTTGTATAACAGACAGCAATATAAAAATGTGCTTTTTCAATTAAGATCACTCTTTAGGTTCCGTCAGCAAGTCCACAATATAACATGTTTTTATTACATAATGAACTCTGATGCTTTCCCTATAATTGTATCCATTGGATAACCATTTTAACACAGATTACCTCTCTTAAAACTCTTATTGGGTGGATTGTGTCTAGTTTAGACTTGTTGTAACTGTTATGTACTGACGCATTGTTTCAGTTATGATCCCATCATCCCTCTAAGTAATTCTTATCCACACTGACATCTAGTGACCTAAAGAGGTTACTACATATTACAACTGGATCGATGTAATTGTTAATCAAAAGTTGTTTGTGATGTAATACTGATTTTATATGAATGTTTATTATTAAGATTATTTGTGTATTTTATTTTTTTATACAGACAAGTAGGTTTTGATAGAGCTGTTCTTTGTTTAATGAATGACGTATATGACGTGTACATCGTACATAAACTCTTTTTCACTTTGTGGTATTTTTCCTTTTTTATTTAAACCGCCTATGGTTGTTTTATACTATGAAGTCTGAGGAAGTGCAACAAGCACATAACATGTAACTGCAAATAAACAAATCAGGTTTAGTTATATTTTATTGCTCTCGGAGGTGTTTGCGCTTCTTTGAGTCCCGGTCAGATTCTTGGCCTTCTAGTAAGTCGAATCACTGGGAATCTCTCCCAGTTTATTTTATATATTGCTTTTTCTTATGTCGCTCCTCCGGGACTAACTTGAACATCTGGACCCGCAGCAATATCCCCCTGTACCGGTGTACACCGGCACTGTGCTTTACAGAGCACTGTGCCTCCTGCTAATAGCACAACTCTAACAGGGGAGTACATATATTATTTGTACTCCCCATACTTGATATTTATGATAATACACGAGGGTGTGCTCCTCCTCTTTGGCTCTTCTTCTTTTTCTGCCTTTGAATAGATATGTGACAGACAAGGCATACTAGAGCAGGGATTCTCAACCAGGGGTCTGCTGCGGGTTGCCAGGGGGGTCACCAAAGGATTTCTGCATTAGGCGCTATTTACACGGAGGAGATACAGATTCTCCTCTGCTGTAATCTTCTGCCGTGGCACGCCTCTGCATATGATAGCCTGCCCTCTGGTCACCAGGCAAAACATCCTTGATGCCTGGAGTCATGTGAGGGCAGAAATGACGTTGATGGAAGCGTCGATTTCAGCATGATTCAACTCGGGCAGCTTGTGGCTTATGGGCAGCTTGCAGTTTATATGTGTCAGGGCCACGTATATTGCCTCTGTATATATTATATTCTTATTTTTTATTATTGAATAAAACTCCTACTAAAGGCAAAAGATTAAAAACAACCTGTTCCTCAAGCTCAAATAAATATATATGAAGATTAACTGTGAAACTGCACCCTATAATGGGAGGGGTGATGTCTCAGAATGTACTGTGCACTCCTGTCTATGTGGGAGAGATGTCTTGGTGTATACTGGGTGCTCTCATCTATGGGTGGGGTGGAGGTGATGTCTCGGTATATACTATATGATCTCCTCTATAGTAGGGTTGGGGTGATGTCTCAGTATAAACTTCATTGGGATTATTATTTATAGAGTGCAGTATATTGGACAAATCATTATGGGCGACATGTATGTAATTTGTGCACATTAGTAGTGTAGAATGCGCCTGAATCTATGAAGAAGTTCTACTGGGGATCATAGATTTAGCACTTTCTAGCCTGAAAATGACAAATCAGACTCAGTTAAACCACTTATAACATGATCTGGCTGTTCCAGCAGTAACGCACCTAGTTTTGCTGTCATCCCGTCATAAATGTGTAGAATCATACAGTTGTAGTGCGACAACCAGAGAACGCCCCCCTGGATTACAAAGAGCACCACATCACTAAGGATGCCAGACTACTGGTGGAGCCCCAGTCATTCATGTCACCCCATGTGTATATAAATTTATGCAACTTTCTCTTACATGAATTTATGATTTAAATATTAAATATTTCCCATTTACATTATAGTCATTATAATCACTAGTATTATATTTTTATTTTTTATTGTATGAAATGATCACTGTTATGTGCAGTTTTACTTTTAATTATTGCCTCTATTATTGGTTATCATTTTTGTACGTTGAAGATGAGATATGTGTTTGTTTGTCGTGCATTGAGTGATATCTGAACATATTGTGCAGTGATAAACAGGCACAGCCATCACAGTAAATGACACTAACTGTAGTTTGCAGTAACTGTAGTCATTTCAGATAATTCATTATTTCTGTAATAGTTTAGTATTAATGCACATCTAGTATGTATTTTTCATCGGGTACAATGCTACCAATGTGTTAGATTACCAAGATTTGGGGGCCCCATCAAAATAGGACAGAGTTGGGGATCCGTGGCAGAAAAAAGGTTGAAAGCCTCTGAACTAGAGCACCTGTCTATATGTGACAGATGAGGGGGTAACAGCACCAATCTATACTGTATGTGACAGAGGAAGGGGCTACTACAGTATTTTATATATGAGAAGAGGAGCTATAGCACCAATCTGTATGTGACAGAGGAGGGAGCTACAGCAGTGGTCTATATGCAGTATTTAGGAGGCTACAGCAATGATCTATATATGAAAGAGGAGGGGGATACAGCACAAGTCTATTTGTGATAAAGGAGGGTACTGCTGCATCTGTCTATTTGTGAAAGAGTAGGGGGAACTACATCTCCAATCTTTGTGTCAGAAGAGGGGAGGCTATAGCTCTAATCTATAAGTAACAAAGGAAGGGGGCTAAGGCATCAATGTACATGTGAAAGAGGAGGGGCTACATCAGCGGTCTTTATGTGACAAAGAAGGGCTATAGCAATGGTTTATATGTGACAACAGAGAGGGCTACATAAATGGTACATATGTGAAAGAGGATGGGGCGACAGTAGCATTCTACATGTTACAAAGGAGGGGGCTACAGCAGCAGTCTTCATGTGACAGAGGAAGTGCTCTATTTGGGACAGAGGGGAAGGCTACAGCAATGGTCTATATTTGACAGACTAGGGGATTACAGCAGCAGTATGTAGGTAAAAAAGCAAGGGGGCTACAGCAGCAGACTACAGTTGAAACCAGAAGTTTACATACACTACATCAAAAGAAACATATGCATGTTTTTCTCACTATCTGACATGAAATCAGAATAAATCTCAACTGCTTTAGGTCAATTAGGATTAACAAAACTATTTATATTTGCAAAATGCCAGAATAAGGAGAGAGAGGGAATTTTAAGGCATTTTTACTTTCTGCAAAGTCAAAAGTTTACATACATTACATCAGTATTTGGTAGCAAACTTCTCACGATAGTTGGTAGGAGTTTTGGCCCATTCCTCCTGACAGAACTGGTGTAACTGAGCCATGTTTGTGGGTCACCTTGCTCGCATCTGCCTTTTCAGCTTTGCCCATAAATTTTCAATAGGATTGAGATCTGGGCTTTGTGATGGCCACTCTAAAACATTGACTTGGTTATCCTTAAGCCACTTTGTAACCAGTTTCGCAGTATGCTTCATGTCATTGACCCATTTCCGCCCAAGCGTTAACTTCCTAAGTAGCAGAAATGCTTTTCCAAAAATTCTTATGTGTCTTTTTTAGTGTTAATAGTGTGATGCTGATATTGGATTGTTTTTGTATATTACTGCCACACCACTGTGCACCTATGCTAATTTTGCTAATTTTTTTCCCAAAAGTTTTTTTGGATGTGCAAAACCAAATATTGTTTTCTAGACTGATCGTATGGTGGAGTGGCTGCCCCCTCATTGGTTTTATGCACTCCGCCCACCTGCACAGGTTTTTAAATCAATGCAGAGTACTTTGTAGCTGAAACCTTCACTCCCTGAAGTGTGGAGGTCTGAACAGGCCCTAAAGAGAGGTAATGTCAGTTTAGGTTCCCACCTGTATTGAGGTCCCCTTGCTGATTGGGAGGTGGGCTTAAGCAGTTTTGATCAAAAATGTGAACTAAGAATCTCAAAAAATTGTCATGTATCCTAAGTAGCAGAAATGCTTTTCCAAAAATTTCTGTGTGCCTTTTGTTAGTTTTTAAGTGTTAATAGTGTGCTGCTGATATTGGATTGTGTTTGTATGTTACTGCCACACCAATGTGCACCTATGTTCATTTTTTTCCCAACATTTTTTTGGATGTGTAGAACCAAATGTTGCTGTCACGGATGCTCTCGTCCCGGTTCGCAGGTGTATCTGTGTCCCTCACCTAAATTTAACACGCAGGCGCGCTCATTCCCCGGCTTCTTCGGGATTGTACTTACCCGGCCGCGCTCCTGCTGTAGGTTCTGTCCCTCGGCGCGCGCAGTTCCGCTCCCTAGGGCGCGCGCGTGCCAGCGGTGTTAAATTTAAAGGGCCAGCACACTGGTAATTGGCTATTGCCGGTCGCTGCCCCTATTTAAGCCTGCCTCTTCCTGGTTACCCTGCTGGATCTTTAGTGCCTATAGCCTATCGAGAAAGCATTCCTGTGTCTTGTTCTGATTACCATGTACCGTATCGTTTGCCTCCATTCCTCGACCACGAATCTTGCCACCTGCCCTGACCTTTCTGCCTGTCCACGACCACGAACCTTGCCGCCTGCCCTAACCTTCCTGCCTGTCCCCGACTACGAGCCTGCCTTACAATTTTGTACTACGCTACACCTCGGCTGCCTCCGCAAGCAAGTCACGTCAGGGGTAGCGACCTGGTAGACTCCCGCCACAGCAAGTCCTTCCTGCTTTGCGGCGGGCTCTGGTGAAAACCGGGACCTACTTAGATTCCGCGCTCTGGCGTGGCTTACGCCATCGCTTGCGGTGGTCCACAGGATCCACTACTACCAACCGTGACAGTAAGATCCAGCCATGGATCCCGCTAAGGTGCCGTTGCCCAGTGTGGCGGACCTAACCAGCGTTGTTGCCCAGCAGGCTCAGCAGCAAACACAACAGGCGCCACAGTTGGGTCATCTATCCACGATGATGCAGCAACTCGTCGCCGCCCAACGGCAACCGTCTTCCGCAGCTGCTTCCACTCCGGCAGTTCCCTTGGCTCCGTTGGGTCCCAAGCTCCGTTTGTCGCTACCAGCCAAGTTCGACGGAGATCCTAAGCTCTGCAGAGGGTTCCTCACCCAGTGTACCACGCACATCGAGTTAATGATCCACCACTTCCTGTCCGAACGTTCAAGGGTGGAGGTCATGATTAGTCTACTCTCAGGCAAGGACTTTGACAGCGGATCTACAGGCCTTCCTTAAGGAGTTCCGCGGTGTGTTTGAGGAACCTGCGCAAGCATCCTCCACTGAAACCGCCCTCCTTAACTTGCACCAGGGGAATTCTTCGGTGGGAGACTATGCGGTGCAGGTCCGCACCTTAGCCTCTGAACTGTCCTGGAATGAGGCCGCTCTATGTGCCACCTTTAAGAAGGGCCTCTCCGGTAGGGTTAAGGATGCATTGGCTGCAAGAGACATCACGTCTTCCCTCAGTGAGTTAATCCGGCTGGCCACCCGCATTGACGTACGCTATGCTGAAAGGCAAGAGGAGCTTCGGCAAGAACGTGAGACAGCCCGACCACGTCGGTTCCCTCTCCTGGCCCCAGTGTTCCAGAGGCCTATGCTATCATCACCAACACCCAGTGAGGAGCCTATGCAGGTCGACCGGGTACAACTTTCTGTGCAAGAATTAGCCCGACAACGAACAAAGAATCTGTGCCTCTACTGTGGCAGCCCAGGGCATTTCCGGAGGAATTGTCCCCAACGTTCCAAGCGTCCGGGACACGCCCGCACCTAGGTCCCGTGGGAGAGGTGGCCCTAGGTGCAAGTTTCTCCTTTCCACGTCTCACGATGCCAGTCCAAGTCGTGATAGACTCCGAACTCACGTTACAGGTCCCAGCCTTTCTGGATTCGGGCTCAGCCGGGAATTTTATTCACCAGTCCTTGGTGTTGCAATACCACCTACCGGTGGTCCATCTGAAAAAGTCGTTGGTCATCTCTTCGGTCAGCGGAGAACTTTTAAGTGATACCATACAGTTTATCACCCAGCCGTTGACTCTGGGGTCCTGCATAAGGAGAAGATTACTTTCTTCGTGTTGCCCCGCTCTTCTTCAGCAGTTCTCCTAGGCCTTCCATGGCTGCGGCTCCACTCCCCTACTCTGGATTGGATGTCTGGAGAGGTAACCCGCTGGGGGCTTAGCTGCTTGAGTCGTTGTTGTTTGGTGGCACCTCGCCCGGTGCTTCCCAGCTCTCGTTCCACGCCCCGCGAGCTACTGCCCGACCTACCAGCTGAATATCAAGCGTTCGTCGATGTCTTCTCGGAGAAAAAAGCGGAGACCCTTCCTCCTCATTGGCCATATGACTGTCCCATTGACCTAATGCCGGGTACCAGGTCCTCCCGGGCAGGTCTATCCGCTGTCCTGTTCCCCGAGACCCAACCATGTCGAATATGTCCGTGAAAACCTCCAGAAGGGGTTTATCCATAAATAATCCATCCCGTGGGTGCATGATTTTTCTTCGTAGAAAAGAAGGACGGCTCCTTACGGCCCTGCATTGACTACCGGGGCCTTTAGAAAATCACGGTAAAGAATCATTACCCTCTACCTCTGATCACAGAACTCTTCGATCGCCTGTGGGGGGCGAAGATTAGTGTTGAGCGATTATTATCGACAAAGTTGAAATCGGCACAGTTTTTATGTGATCGAATATTTTTAGATCATTGCAGATAATTTGGTTAAAATCTGTGCATCATCTATTAAGATCGAGCGATTTTCGGCGCTTCCATGTCAATTTTTTGTGGCCAGCAAATCCACTTACAGAATAGAGCAGGGTGAGATGTGTGTGCGACGTCATGACTTGGATGTGTATGTTTTCGATTGGCTGTAAAAATCACATGACATAGTTTTACATAGAACAGCGTTTCTGTTCAGCCTCAGTGTCCTCTCAGCGTCTCAGAGAGAAGGACGTGCGCTCTGCTTGTGTTCCAAACGAGCTCAGCGAAATTGATTCTACTATTAGCTGTGATCCTTACAATTTGTTAGATTAGAATTGGAAGAGTTTATGTAGTTAGGTAGAGAATTAAAGGAGCATCTACCGCTTAAAGTCACGGGGGAGCGGGAGGGTGGGGGGCCCCCCGCGGGCGGAACACAGACAAGCTCTATAAAGAATACAGGATAAAGTTCCCAAACCCCAGAGAACTTAGTGTAGATATTGCACTGCCAAATAGTATTTATATTACAGTTTTGCTATTGAAGAGTTCCTGGATATTGGGCATCCAGAACTTATAGGATAACACATCTTTTCTAGTAACTGCAGGTCTTTTTGTTAGGTGCAAACTCCACTTTATCATCAGTATACATTCAGATAGGTGTTCAATTTTAAATTTTTGCCCATTCCACCTTTTTTAATATATCCACGCTTGCACTTAAATTTGAATCCAGCAATTTATATGTCACCACAGGTGAATTGAAAGGTGCCAAAAATACTTGTATTATACGAATACATAACGAGTGACGTGTTTGTATGACTTTGGCGCACTACAGCTTGTGTCATTGGAGCAGCTGCACTTAAATCTAATCCAGCAATTTTATAGTCACCACAGTGAATTGATAGGTGCCAAAAACCTGTATTGATCCAAATACATTTCAGATCTTGTTTTTTCACTTTGGCGCAGCCAGATTGTTGATAGATCTACTTTGCATTTAAATTGAATACAGCAATTTTATAGTCACCACAGAGACTTGATAGTGTGCCAAAAATACCTTGTATTATCCGAATACCATTTCAGATACGTGTTTTTTTCACTTTGGCGCAGGTAACTTTGTTTTATAGATCTACTTTGCAGTTCAATTTGAATCCAGTAATTTTGTAGTCATCCACAGGTGAATTAATAGATGCCCAAAATACCTTTTTATTATCCTATACATTTCATATACGGTTTTTTTCACTTTGGCGCAGCCAGCTTTGTTGATTAGATCTACTTTGCAGTTAAAATTTGAATACAGCAATTGTATAGTCCAACCAAGCACGTTGAATTGGGATAGTTGGCCAAAAATACCTTGTATTATCCGAATACCCAAAAATTTCAGATACTTGTTTTTTTCACTTTTGGTGCAGGCCAGCTTATTGTTTGAAGATCTACTTGGCAGATTATATTTGAATCCAGCAATTTTTGTTTGATTTGAGGGATTTGAGAATAGCTTGTGATTTTGCCGTCTTTTTAATAAGAACTTTCTCTCACAAAAAGCTCCTTCCAATTACCTTCACAAATTTTTATAATTTCTGAACGATGGAGCGAAAATTCAGGTGTAGCAAGCAAAGAGGGGGGTAGGACAAGGGGAGGGGGGGGATTTTAAAAGAAGAAGGTTTACTAAAAAAAGGAAAACAAGGGGGGGGTTGCACCTTCCATTTCCTGCGAACCCACCACGCATGGGGGCCCCCACCCCATCCCCCCCCCCCACACCCACCCCCCAAAAAAGCACCGGGGACAAAGAAATTTATTATCGTCCAGTTGCAGGACGTCAGGCCTGTCATCGCTGGGTCAGGGACACTGTGAATCTCAGTAACGAACAGCGTCGCCAATCTGTCCTTCAGTGGTTATTGCAACCTGCATCCAGCAGTCTTACCTCCTCGTCCTCCCAGTCACGGCCACAAATGTCGTCATCAGCATCACCAGCATCCGTCCAACATGAAGCAGCCCAAATGTCAACTCGTGTACCCACCACTGTGGATAATCCATTTTCTGAAGACCTCTTTGATGACAAAATGCGGTTGGGGTCAGAAGGCATGTTAAAAGATCAAGAGGCCAAAGAGGATGATTTTCTCTGCTCTGACGCCCAGTTACTGATGTGGCCATCAGATGGAGAGAAGGAAGCCGGTCAATGGGGCGGCAAAAAACCCGGGCGGTAGGTCGTGCAACGCCTTGCAGTCCTCTTGCTTGTTCCCGCAGCTCCTGGATGCAGAATGTCGTACGGACCAATCCACCTAGGTAGATGATGATGAAATGACGACATTTGCGATTCCCAACGTGGCCTTTTCACAGAAGTATTGCTTGCGAGCGCTCATCACTGGATGAGGAGAAGACGATGGGGTAGTGACAGTAACGGGTTCCTGCCTCAAAAATGGAGAGGGCGTCTGAGAAGTCCGCTGATATGATCCGCCAGCCACGGTCAGGCAAAGCCCCGCTCCTTCTCTTATCGCCGTCAAAAAGGTCCAGGAACCTCTCAAGCCTGGGCCTTCTTTGACCAAGCTCGTGATTCACCCATCGTGTCCATATGCGCCTATGCCCGTAATACGCATAAGTAGACGTCAAGAACCATAGGTCGTTTATTTACCACAAACAACATTGTCTATGTCACAATGCAGCGAAATGCATGATTGAAAATGAGGCAACACTTTGGCCAAAACAGGCCAGACTGTGACTCCGGGTCCTCCAACCACTGTCACACCACCTCTGTCTTCCGCCTCCTCCCTCCTCCGCTACACCAAGCCGTTCCTCAGCTACCCATGTCTCTCAGAGTCATGATCAGGGATCCAGCCTCCCGCATCGCCTCCACCGCTCAGCCCGAGTACCACCAGCACCACAGAACCCATCCTACCCCTTCTTTTTACCCCTGTCCGCCAGTATGAAGACTCTCAAAACGCCGAACAGCGGAGCCAGGTCTAGCACCAGCCTTCTGTCTTCCAGGTGGGAGCAGAAGAAACACTTTAACCCAAACCAACCCAAGCCAAAAGCCTGAATTGTTCGGCATTGCCAGGCTTTTAGGTCCTTGGAAATGTTGCCTTTACCGTCTGGTGGATCACAGATGGGTTCCGCCACGTCATTCCCTTGCCTGCTCCCCAATATCAGATGCCGAGCAGGTCATTTCTTTGCCAGAAAGCCGTCCCTGCCCTGGTCCAGCCACGTGTCATCTAAAATGTTCAAGCGCGTTGTCTGCATCTGTGGGCGGAAAAGTCCATCTGACCACCGAATCATAGACTAGTAAGCCACGGCCAAGTCCGCTTTAATCTCTGGGACAAGCTCACTGGGGAGCTGGGTGGATGTCCTCTTGGGGGTGACGGTGCTCTCAGCTCGTGCGCAATCTGTTCAAACCGCAGGATGGTGCAGGTTTCTTTCCCCAAGGTCCCTCATGGTGACATCACGGTGCCCAGAGAAACGGGGTTGGGGAGGGGGGGGGGGGGGGGGGGGGGGGGGGGGGGGGCGGCCGTTTTTGAAATTATCTGTCTTGGAGACCGTCCACACCACAGAATCAGGAGGCTTTGGACGTCTCTCCCAACGAGACCTGCGCTGGCTGGGTGCCAAGAACCTTGTGCCAGCAAGGGTGGTGTGCGATATACGGCGAAATTTTTACCCCCCTTTTTGCGTGGACTTGCCCTTGAAGATCGTAACTGGAGCACATCCCTTGCCCGG
>JAODAL010052049.1:0-26245 GCA_025379985.1 Phyllomedusa bahiana
AGAGGGGCGGGTATCTGGGTCATACTAAAACACAACTTTTGTATGGCCCCAAAACCCAAAGTCCCTTTGCATATTTAAGCTGGACAACGTTCTACAGCACCCTAAAGTCCCCGAATAAATTTTTTTAAAAATTTTCCCTATCTCTACATTTTAATAAAATAATCAAAAAAAAAGGTAAAGCAAATAAGGGAAAAAAACGACAGCAATATTAATCAAAGATATCATGTCTTGTAATGCATAATTTCAATAATAATATTCATAAAAAAAATAATGTGTATATATAAATTATAAAATTTAATCAAAATGCATCAGGTTTAAAATAAAAGTTGCCTAATCATAGATAAAGTAAAAAGTCCTAGTAGTAGATAATTTGCGTCCCCAAAGTAGCATTGGAGACCGGCAATGCTCTCAGCAAGCAAGCCACTAATATAAGCGTGTAAGTAGCACTTTTTGAACGGGAAAGGGGGAAGGTCCAGGGATATTGGCCATTCATCCAAAAAAATACCAGCCCACACCCAAAACCAGAATGGACCATCAAAAGTGGACTCACAAAAAAATACTGGCAAAACCAACCCCCAAATAGAAATGGGGAAGGGTTGTTACGAACACTATAAAAAAAAATAAAAAAAGACCAAAAATAACAGAAAAAAACATCCTGCCCAACGTGCTTAACAAACCTCATAGTCCCAAAGGGGAAAACCCTGTAAAAAAAAAAAAACAGAAACCCTACAGATGGGACACGTTTGGCTCCCCAATGCAAAACGGCCTATCCAGCACCCCGGGAAAAGCTGAAAGACATTCCCCCACAGCAGGCATCCAGGAAAAATGGGGGCCCTCTGTGGGGGGATGGGAAAAACCCCAGCTTCCTAGATGGGGAACGCTATCCACGCCTGGGGAAAACGGGGGGTAAAGTCCCCACAGCGGGCCCCGAAAAGCGGTTGCCTGCTGTGGCGGAGGGTTTTCACCGCTTTCCTTGATGCTGGTAATTATCCAGCATCCAGGAAAGGTGGAGGGGCCATAGTAGGGAGACGGGGGAAGGGGGAAAGGTCACTTACCCCTCGTTGTGCTGGCGGCTCTGCACCACGCTGTAGGTTCAGTGAAGGACTGGATGACCCCTGCGCCATTGAGGGAGCCTTTTTTAAGTTGCACAGTCCCGGGGATGTAATCCGAAAATCAGGACCTGGGAATTGCCCCCAAAAAATCGGGACTGTCTAACATATCAGGACATTGGGGGATATGCCTTGTCCTCCATATGCCGTGGCGCTGCCCGGGTGTATCAAGATTTAATTAATGTTTTACAAATAGCTTTCTTCCTTAGCAAATTAACTCTTTTCTGGCTGTCCTTTTTGCTTTGTTGAGTGCATAATAAACAAGTATTTTTTGTGCTGGGGGTTGTATGTAATTGGGGAGATGGACACAGGACAACTGCGGGTTTGGGGGCGTGGGGGGCTTTTCCTCAGTTTCTATCTTCGGTTGTCCGTTTCAGGGGCTAAAATTTTTTTTCACAATTTCTTCTCAGCATTCCAGCCCAAGAAAGGAATCCTTGCCTACATTTTTATGGCAAACTTCAAGACCCCCGAGTAATGGAAGTTTACTTGGTCCAAATAAAATAGATCTATGGGAAATCCATTGTAACCTAAGGGCACGTTCACAAGGCACAGGACCAAATACCGGCCGGTTTGCCGGCCGGGTTATTTGTCCTGTTTCGCGCCCGGTCCACCACAGGCCGCTGGGGGGGACGGCTTTCTCGCGATGGAGCGGGAGAAACAGCCCATAACATTTTGAGCAGACTTCTTCCGTCCATTAACCGGACGGAAGATAGTGCATTGTTCAATGTTTTGCCGCCGGACCGCGGCGAACAAAAACCGCCGGAGCGGAAAAACCCGTGCAGTGGGGACTGCTGTACGTGTTTTCCATAGTGCACAATTGTATACCTTAATACTACAGCTCACAGTCTCATTTTCAGCCGGTTTTTCAAGGCGGTCTGAAAAACCTCAAAACCGACCTGAAAAACCGGCCGGGAAAAACCCGTTGCGTGGGGTACTTGGCCTAATATTCATGGATCCAGGACTGGATATAAGAGGGTTGACATGCTCTGTGTCTAACCATTCTGGCTGCTGTTTCCTCTCACACTACTCCTCTCACCACTTTTATTTGTCTTTCACTCTGATTCTTACTTTTTCGTGCTTTTGCTCCTTATTTTCTATTGCTCTGATTTGGCCCAGTGTAGTTGACCATGCCTAACCTGTGCTCACTGCCAGTTTATAGGCAATTGGGACCCCCATATGTTGCTGCATCAGCTAATACTGGAAACATAAAACTACTTTGAAACATTAACAAGCAGCTAAATGGCTTCTGGCTGGCTCTTTCAGGCTGATATAAGCCTGGAGTCCCCTGTAAACTTCCTGATTGGATGGCAAGATTTATGTTATTAATGGTGATTAAAGTAACCAAAAGTGCAATATTTTTATTGTTAATATATGTAATACATTTTACTATTGTACTAGTAATATTATAAAATATTCATAATGTCACACTTGGATGACATTTTATATAAGACCCATGATAAAGTGGTCGCACAATTTTACATATACAGGGCTATAACAAGCTATCTCGGAATTTCTGCATATGAACCAAAAGACTAGAGAATGCTGTGGTGGAAAGTATTAAAATAATAAAACTGATCCCAGAGAAATGGAAAGCCACAACCCCAACTAGAAGCCATGGTGGCTATGCATATAAGGGTACGTCAACTGGCCGGAGACAAAATACCGGTTGGAACTCTGCCCTAAAGGGGATGTATAGGCGCATCTGTTCGCTGTTTTCGTGAAGCTTGATTTCACTGAGTTCCTGGATTATTTCCTGGGTGCGTTTCTTGACCACCTCCCAGCTGGGTGGTTTTTAAGTGAAGGGCCAAGAGGACCTCTTTCCCCCCATTCACTGTTCATGCTCGCTCCCGAGTCAGTGGGTTCCCTCCCCACATTTCTGAGTCACACAGTCCTCTCACTATGCAGTCTTATTTTTAAGAGCTGTTTTAATGACCTCAGGCAGCAATTTCAAGTCCTAGACAGTCTTCTATGACACTCTGAGCACATGATCTGTTCTCCTTCACAGCTGGAGGTTTGTTAAGTTGAATCCAAGTTTTTATGAATTCATCCAGAGAACAGTGATCCATCTCCCTTTTTTTTTTTTTCTATGTTACATAGGCACGAAGGAACATTTCTACTAGTTTTAATGACTGTGAGAAGCGTTGCCAGTGTCAATGAGGAGCTGCTATCTGTATAGAGTGAAATTGTTGCCAGGCCCCTTAACACAAGGAGCATTAGGCACGAGGCACAATTTTGCTCCGTTTTCTGATTGTAGAAAGCCAGCTTCACAGTGTCAAATGTGAGAGCTGCTAGCTGTACAGAGTGTAATCATTACCAGCCCCTTATGCTGAACGTGAGAGAGGCCAGAGGAATCGCCCGCTTCCAATTTGAATAGGGGACCCGGGTAGCCGAACCATAATGTAAATTTGTCCAGAGCCCTCCGTTCAGCCTACATGAATATGCCAAGGAGGTGGGATCCGGACCAGGCAATGGGGTTCTAGTGGGTTATCTTTTCGTAGATTAGGGTGACTAGGGGTTTTCTTTTATGACGTTGCTTAGAGTCTGCTCCACTTGGGATTTGGGCAACTGTTTGTTTTCTCTGTCCCCTTCTTGCTGAAAGACCAATTTAAATGAAATGATTACAACCCTGTATGAAATCCAGTGGTATTTTGTCATCTTTTGAATAGTTTTGACAGGGGGGCGGTTCCTATGTTCGCGGTAATTCGCAAAAAAAAAAGGTCCGGGACAGAAAGTTCTGTTTGCCGGGAAGGAGTGGGTGGTCTAGGTAGGGTAGGGGAGTTTATGGGGTTGTGGTTAGGGGTGACTAGAATGGTTTCTATAAATCCAAAAACCTACCAATTACCTTGTCGTGTGGTAGGGTTGTATATGACCTCGGGGTTTTTATGGGGGGGCAGTGTATTACTAGTCAAGCTGCAAATTAGGGGTGGGGAGGCAGAGTAGTGTGTGATATTGAGTGTATTTCTTTTGTTTGAAATTGGGTTTGTTTGTTTGTTAGGGGGGGGGGTGTGGGGTTTGTTGGTTGTGGAGTGTGTTGTGAGTTTGTTGGTGGGTATGGGTGATGTATTCTAATATACTTCAGGTTAAATATATCATAAAAGCTTATAATTTGTTCAGTATTGAAAATTATCAACTTCCTCCCCCTCTACATAACATAATGGACATTATATGAGGAACATAACAAATCAAAGTACAAATGCATTAGGCTTTTGCAGAATCCACAAAAAAAATTGTATAATGTTTCTTTTCAGCTAATTAGACTTTGTCTTATAAAATATCTTCATAACGGAATTTTAGCTATAAGTCAAATATGCGCTGCACTAGTCACTCCAGCTAGCTATTGACCGACGTGCATGTGAATAGATGGACTGTGCTTGCAGGCCACCCCTTCTCGATTCACTTCTGTGGGAGTCCTAATATAGCACTCCCTCACTCAAATCAGCTACATTTGCGAACTCCCATAGAACGTGAATGTGGTGACTGCCTCGCAAGTGCCGCCCCTCCTCATTTCTCATGCTCTGCCAACTCAAAGCTAAGTGCAATCATACCTTGCAGCGCATATGTCCTTCATGGTAAAACCCTATTAACTTGTATGCAGTTCAAAAAAGATTAAGAAGTTTATTGTCTCTGCCGTATGACAACATACATTTTTTTTATAGAATAATCCAATAAATGGGTGCAATCTTACTATGACCTTAGGCAATTGCTGGTTCAAACATTAAAAATTTCTTTGGGATCACAAATTGTGTTTATATAGAATAATCCACTAAGATAAACCTTATATGTTCACAGCGATTATTGGATTCTCAAGTATTTATTTAGTTCTGGATATTCATGCAAGTGGGAAATCATGGAATTGTGATGGTTTGTTAGGCATTGAGGACCTGGTGTGCTGGTATATTTTTTTTTATTTTGCAATGGGCATTAACAATATGTAAAAATTTTATTAAAAGTGAAATTGCGATCTATAAATAACAGTAAATAATAATATATATATAGGGAGACATGTATAAACGTGTTTTTCACCCTTTTTCAAGCGTTATACAATGCACCCCCCTAACTGGCCGGCTACGGATGTACTAATGCACCTATTCAATGTGTTAGGGCATGTGTTCGTAAGACTCGGACACTTTCTATTGCGCCTGACAATGAAGGGGTGTCTCTGGGCGGCGTTATTGACGGTGGGTCACCTCCCAATATTCGTAATATTAGACTCATCTACTGAATGTGGTCGGCAATAACTAGGCGCATTAATGCTCACAGACATGGCAGACCCTTATCTCTCATGTGGTCTGCCAGAGACTTGAGGTGTTAAAATGGAAATAAGATTTGCTAGTAAGGGGCAGGCCAAAAATGTTACAATATTTCTCAACTTACTCAAGTTAAATAATAAAAAAGAAATTTATTATTTTTTTAAATCAAAACTGTATATAATTTTATTATATATAATGGAAAAATATGATCATATTAAATTACTATACAATTACAGATATATAATATCCCAAATTATAGAAATATCGCCCTATAATTTTATTTACATTTAATTAGAATCTAATTACAAAATTTTTATTAAAAAACAATATTGAATTAGGTTTTTCAGATTTTCTATATTTAAAATTTTTACGACATTTAAAATTTGAAATTTTTTTTTTGCTGCTCTCAACCTTTATTCTTCATTACTACAAGATGCCTGAAACACAATGTTAATTGCTGGCGACATGTGGTCATCAAGCAGGATCAGTTCCATTAGGTAGTTTTTTCTTATTCATTGACATGTTTTCTCTTATCGTCAGCACTGTGATCATAACTTAACTAGAAGCAATATATGGTTTTTCATGCACATCCACAAAAAAAAACATTTCTTGATCAAAAATGAACCCAAGGTGCAAAACACTGGTGCGGCAACTTCTGTCGTCTTTGCTGGTTTACTTAACATATATTACAAAAAACAGTGGAACACTATTAACTGTGGAGTGTACTTTACTATGGGGTACAGATGGTAGGGGCGATATTTTGATTGATGATGATATGGGTAGAGTTGATATATATTATAGGGGAGTTGAGACTGTGCTAATGTTCGTGTTGCTTATTCTGGGAGTTTCAGGGGACACCCCCCCCCCACATCGAATAATTTTGGTATTTGGACTATCATTAATCCTTTATAACATGGTAGACGCATCATTACTTTTGCGCATAAAGTTCTATCGAAACTTACTACGCCATTTTGTGAACGCACAAAAAAACCACTTCTCATTCATCAGAGCGAAATATGATACAACTGAAAATTAGGAATCGACTTTCACTTCTACGCTATTCATTAATGTCACGCCCTTAGTTGTAAATCGCAAGATTGTATAACTTCAAATTAATAAATATGTAAGAAAAGTTATTTGTGTTGGTTAAAATCGGAGTAAAACATCGTCAATCTAGGATATATTTTACATTATTAAATAACTAAAGATCCTTGTGAAAAAAGTGTGGTCAAAAAACACAGAACATGTAATAAATAAATCGAAAAAAATGGCGCAAAAATGGATTTGGTCCTCCCAAAGCTATTACCACAAGTGGAGTTGAATGGTATTGGTTATGTTAATAAACACGTGTGTGCGTTTGTATATTAATAACATGGCTTTTTCTCTAAAGAAACCTTATTTCGAGCCCTTTGATATCTAGTCTATAACTATTATGCATCAACAAGAAATGTATTATACTTTTCACAGTGTACTCTTACACAGCAGAGCAGACTTACGAGTGGAAAATCCAATGTATAACCAATGGTTCCCCATTCCTATCACTGCATTTATGCTGTTAGAAAGTGCTTGAATGGCCCTGGATAATTTTTAGTTTCCTGTAGGGTTCCAATATGGTGGGACTCCCAGCATTCAAACATTTATCACCTATCCTGTTGATAAGTGATAAACATGAGTTGTGAGAAAATCCCTTTAATTACAATCGGAAAGATTCATTTTTTTTTGCTTTCCAGTATGTCTGTAGACCCAGGTTGGTTGTACTATTACTTTGTGGCTACGTCTTCCAAAATAAACAATAAAAAAAGTTGGGAATCTCGGCATATAGATGGATCTAAGGTCATGTAATCAACATAAAATAGGATTGAGCTGTGAAAAATGTGCAAAAGTATATCTTACAATTCCATTAAAAATCACTCAATGAAATGCTGGGATCAAGCACTGGGTGCCGCGGCTCGTGAAGTAGAGTTGAACACAGTCGGATCTTCTAAAAAATCTCTCTTTTATTGGAAATATCTTTTAAAATTCCACAAAAGCAAACATTAGCTGAATGCACACACCAAAACAGGAGACCACAGTTGTGGGGGGTGGGAGCGTGGATGACTCTTACCGACGACGTTTTGGGTCAATGTCCTTACTCTTGTTTAACGTGATCATCTCATCGTCACATTTCAAATAGACAGTACATAATTAAAAAAACACTAGAGTGCATGGCTTAGGTTTGATAAATGCTAAACAGATTAGTAGTATTTAAAAACATGGTTGTTATCCATATGTATTGACGGCTAATTAATGGTATGCGATATCTTGGCGTAGTTTCATTCCTTTTGGAATGAGTTATATCTATGTGAAAGATCAACCTGCCTCCCGTGCTAAAACGTTTTTTATGTTGGTCATCCAACCACGCACTGAGTTTACTGACTTTTTCTATGCTGTCACAAGGGACAATGAACTCAGATCACCAAAAACTACAAAGGCCACACTTTGGCCATGTTCACACAGGCTTAATTGAGGGTACGTAATTAAGCCCCGCAAATTACGCTGTGGGGCGGGGCGGTAGCGGGAGCCGGGGGAAAAACAAACAAAAGTGGTCAGACGTAGAGGGGCCGGCTCTTTCGCAGCCCATAGAACAATCACTGCTAGCGGCCCGTAATTGGAAGTTTCTCGGCCCGTAATTGCCGCTCTTCGGCGAGTAATTACGGGACTGAAATACGGCTCCCATTTTAAGCTGTCAGTGAACATGGCCTTAAAGCTCAATGGCCTGGTGGGTACACTGCAATACCAGAAGCGGGCGTCTATGGCCCCCTGTGTGATAGGGAATATATTAGAAGGTTCCCATTAATTATTGAGCAAATGCTAATAGGTATATTTTCACACCAGACCATGCAATAAGTCACAGTATAATCATGGGGAGACTGCAAAAAAAAAAAGCAATATTACCAGATGAATATTGCATATAGATAAAGCGATACAAAGGGTAACGCCACATTTATACAGTTAGATCACCCTGCATTGTTTTAAGGTGGAAATGTTTTTGATACCGCCAGAAAACTTGATAAAGATTGTCTTATAACCTACATCAGATGATTCTCCGGATACGGCGTTTTTAAGGGACTGTAGTGAACCTACATATTGTTACCTTACATAAACAGCAACGTATCCAGTATATTACGTTCTGGTGTTGCTGTTATGAAAGTTTTAATTTTTGAACTTATTGTTTTTACTAAAAGACGGTAAACATAATGGTTTGGGGATATTTTATATCAGCAACATCTTATATTATGTCCGCAACCAAGCAAGCACAGTGGAAATAAGACCAAGTTGTCACTGTGTTTAACATTAGAAAAACAAAATCGGTTGAGACACTTGATCCGTTCAGTGGGTGACTTAGTGATATTGTAACGTAGTTATGTTGCAAAACATTCTTTATATGTTTGGGCTATTACATATAGAATGGGCAAAGACTGTGTCTTACTATATTTTCTATCTGTTTATATTGGCAACTTAACTTGGTGGAATATCGTGATGGGTATTGTTATTGGAAATTGACAAGCTTATGTATTTTAAGGAATATATCTGATCTTTTGATATTGTTCTCTTTTATCAACTGGGCTTTATCATGGAAATCTTCGATGTATATCCTCTACTGTTATAAGTTTCCTCTTCATAAGCTTCTGTTGATATAATGAAATCTTATTATTGAGTACATATTACGTTTTGTTCGTATAAATTCATAGACGGGTCAATTATGGATAACAAGAGGGGGAAGAGATCGATTCTGCCCTTAGTATAGAATTCTGATGTAATGTTTTTACGAAATGGTTTGACCGGTGATAGTTAAAGATGCGCGAGAATGTTTCTAACGAAGTGGAATTCGTTTTAGAATTTCAGGAAAACTTTCGGTTCTGAACGAATAGTCGAAGTTTGGGGTACTTGGAAGTGAACGGAAACAGTGTTGCTTTTGATTGATTAAATAGGCTGCGAGCACAAATGGCGCTACATGGGGGCCAAAGCCTCTGGGAGGAAGAAGGGAATTGCTGCATGGAATGTGCACGAGATGGAAGCAATCAGTGACCGGCGGGATTCTGTGACGTCACGCACCTATATAATCCGGGCGCGACGAAGGGAGCTCACACTTCTCTCATGTTACTGATCTAGGGAAGGTGCTGCGCGGATGATTGTGATAGCTCTCACTGTAGAACTGTTTTTATACAGCGGATTTTTGTTGGGGTGTCTCAGATGTCTCAGGGGAGTACTGTTCTCTTAATGTTCTATTTCTGATTTTGTTGGCGGTTATTGGATACTGGAAATACAGTGTGGTCCAACGGCAGCTGCATAGACATTCAATATCCAAGTTGGGAATCTATGCCAGTTCCTGTTGTATTCATTTAAAAAAAGATACAAGCGGTTTTTAACAAATACTAAGACCACCTTCATTTTTGGGGCCCTGCTCATTTTCTATTGCGCAATTTTACTTCAGGGGTTAATTAAGGCGTTGTTTTGCTGGTGTGCTGACCCCAAGTAAATCCTTCATTTTCAACGCCAAATTTATATACATTTTTCCTGTAGGAATAATTCCACTAGCGGAAGGTTAATTACAATTTTATCTCTTATTGTGTGGCGTTAGAAAACTAGCAATTGGACACGCTACAAAGCTACTAGTTTGTGGGTGGCACAATTGTTTTGGATCAATTTACATTCCAGGGATTAATTAAGCGTTTGTTTTGCTGGTGTGCTGACCCAAAGAAACCGTCTATTTTCAACGCCAAAATACATACATTTTTCCTGTAGCATAAATTCACAGCGGGAAGGTTAATTATAATTTATTTTTTGTTGTGTGTCATAGAAATACAAGCCAATTGTAAACACGATACAAAGCTACTAGTTTGTGGTGGCCCTATTGTTTGAGCGCCAATTACATACGGGGGTTAATTTAAGCGTTGTTCTTGTGGTGTGCTGGACCCTAAGAAATCCGGTCATTTTCAACGCCAAAATTTACATACATTTTTCTGTTGCATTAATTCACAAGCGAAGGTTAATTACAATTTTATCTCTTCGTTGTGTGGCATATGAAAACACGCAATTGTAACACGCTACAAAGGTACTTGTTTGTGGTGGACCATTTGTTTGGCGCATAATTTAATCGGGGGGGTTTTTTTTAATTAAGCGTTGTTTGCTGGTGTGCCTGACCATAAGAAACCTTTTCATTTCAACGCCAAAATATAAATTACATTTTTCCTGTAGCATAATTCACAGCGAAGGTTAATTACAATTTTTTATCTTGTTGTGTGGGTAGAAAAATACGCAATTGTAACACGCTACAAAGCTACTAGTTTGCTGGCGTGGCCCAAATTGTTTTGGCGCAAGTTACATCCAGGGGTTAATTGAGCGTTGTTTTGCTGGTGTGTGCCCCAAGAATCCGCATTTTCAATGCCAAAATACATACATTTTTCCTGTAGCTAATTCACAAGCGTAAGGTTACTTACCAATTTTATCTCCTTGTTGTGTAGACGTAAAAAAACGCGCATTGTACACGCTACAATAGCTATCTTCGTTGTGGTTGCTCAATTCTTTTGCGCAATTTACATCCAGGGGTTAATTAAGTGTTGTTCTGCAGTTGTACTCAGTAAAAGAAATTTGTTTTTCACCGACACAGAAGGAAATTCTGTAGCATAATTCATTTTCGAAGAGTTAATTAAGCCCTGTTTTTGTGCTTTTATATTCATGTAAAATAAAAGAGTTTTTTAATTGGCACTTAACAAGGTCAATTTTATCCTGCCCATTGTGGAGCGCAATTTATAATCAAAGGGTTACCCAAGCTTCTTAGGGGGTTCATTTGGCGCTCAAATACAGGGTGTGTATTTATCATATTACAGTATTTCTTCATCAAACAGTGTCTGTACATTTTAGAACAAAACAGTATGTCAGCTAGTGAAGGTGGCAGGGCTATTCTACATATGTGAGTGGCAGAGGAAAAACATTCCAGGCCCAGGTCGCTGCACAGCAAGGGGACGTTAGAAGCAGTGGGGTCCTCGGTGAGGCAACAATTGACGCTGTCATCTAGCGGCAGTGTGTTGTCCAGAAACCCATGGGTTTTCTTGTCTTGATTGGTTGACTAGGTCATCCACTTCTCTCAGATGGACATCTGACAACCAAGCAAGAGTCGGTGGGATCGTCAGACACAACCCTTAGTTGGCATGGCCCCGGGGGAGCGGGTAGCGGCCCCCACCTGGCATAAACCCGCCTCTGTCCCATCCGGTTCCCTCTGCAGATAATCTACTATGTGGTCTGGGCCTCAGCGCTACTATATAGCCGAGGATGAAAAATTTGAGGGAGGGCCACACATCAGTTGTACTGGCAGCGAAAGTAATAGGGCCCATTATCCCCTCGCTTTCTTGCAGTAGGCGCAAAGTATAGAGGTTTGAGAGTGGATTGGCGAGGTACATGTTGTGTGGGTTCAGGCCTCAGCTACCAAGACTGGTGATGAGGACTGCAGTGACGATGAAACACAAAATTGATTTGGATGTAGCCGACCGCACTTTGGGAGTCACAGGTGAGGCAAGGGTTTAATCTCGTAGGAGAAGAGGGCGTCAGCTAGCGAGTAGGCTGCAGCGCAGTGGCCAGCAAGTGGGTAGTGTGGCCTAGTGAGGTACGCAGGATAGCAGCAGTGTGAGGTCGAGAGCCAAGAGGCCACGGGGTAAAAATAAACCCGCCTCACCCTCGCAGGTCCAAGAAAGGAATGTTGTGCACAGACGGGCTCCACTGAGGCAGCGGCGGCCCAGAGAGTAGTCACTCAGTGCGGAGCAGTTGGCGCCCGGTAAAATCCGATACTCGGGGTGTGGCAGTTCTTTGCTAGACACTGGAGGAGCCGAATATGGGTATATATAGAATCTGTAAGCAGAATGTAAAGCGTGGACAGGGAGCTATGTTAGGCACAACGGACCTGGTCAACTCATGCAGCGTTCCACACATCCGGTGGCCTGGGAGATAATCGTGGCTCAGATGTGGTGGTCCATCCTGCCGCCGCCAGCAACCTGCAGCAGCGAGCAGCGCCCAGTGGCACGCATGCCATTGCAGCCAGTGAAGGCTCACCACCTCATGCATGAAGGGAGCCTGTTTTCTTTGACCATTACTCTCCCGGTCCTAGGATGCTCATGCTCCTCACTTCTCATGGCGCCAGCAGTCGATCAGCGAGGCGTTTGACAAAAGAGACAAACTGTATGCAGTTCTACTATCCTAAGGTGGCCAGCAGGCTGACCATGCTCCTGTCCAAGTTCGTTGTACTGCAGTCCCTACCTTTTCAAAATGGTGGACATCTGTACCATCAGAGAACTATTGGCTTGTGCCAAGCCGAAGATTGAGATTCCAAGCCGTAATTGCTTTTCCATAAACGGCTAGACCCAAGCACTTACATAAATATGTAGAACAGAAGGTGGGCTAGTCCTTAAGCTTATCGGTTTGTTCCAAGGTGCACGGTCTGTGCGGACGTATGGTGCTAGTAATTAAGGTCCAGGGCCAGTACATTTCCTGTACGGACCCCACTGGGTGAATGTGGTTCCGGCCCAGGCCCACCACCAAAACTTGGACAGGAGACGCGCCTTTATCCTCCACGCTTGTCAATCTGCTGCTCTGCGCCAATGTCCAGCCCCTCCTCCTTCCTCCACCACACCATTTCTCAGCCTCCACATGTACTGCTCCATCCATTTCCACACAGTGCTAGGGCACTAGCGGTTGTCACGCAGTTATACTACTTGGCGCCTCGGCTGAACCATTGTCACCAGGGGAGGAACTGCTTCCGCGTCATGCACAGCCTATGATATCGATGTGTTGGCTTTCTTTGATGCCAACTGCAAATCGGAACCATGGTGACGGACAATGGGAGGAACATGGGGTCACGCGCTGCACCGAGGAGGGATGGTCCATGCGCCCTGCATGGCCGCATCGTGTTCAATCTGGTTGGGAAAACGTTACCTGAAGTCTTTCCACCGATTCTTCAAGAAACATTCTGAAATGGCCAGGAAAATGTGCACTGCACTTTATCCATTCGTTACAAATGCCCAGGAACACCTTCTTCGAGTTTTGCAGCGCAGAACGGCATCCCCAACACCACTCTGATATGCGATGTTTTTCCACCAGTTTGGAAATTCCAGCCTGCACATGTTGGACCGACTGTTTATGAACAGTGAAAGGCCATACATTAACGATTTTTTGATGATCCAGGCAGACAGAAGTACTCCCCTGGTGTAACTTTGATGTCAGCCAGTGGCAGTCATGCGTGACACCTGCCATGTTTGTTGAGGCATTCGAGGAAGGCAACGTTTATTTGTCAGTCGCCAGGAGACTACGGGATGAATAACGGTCATTCCACTGCTTCATTTGTCCTGGAACAGATGCTGAAAATCTGTTCTAGGGAAGGGGACTGGAGACGCCCCCCCCCCCCCCCCCCCCCTGGAGGGAAAATAACATCTCGTGGCCAACATGAGTCCGGGTGGGGACTGAAATGGAGGAGGAGGAGGAAGAGAGGGAGGAAGGAGGACAATTGGAGCAGATGCATTGTCTGGTGAATGAGTGGATTTTCTAACCCAGGTGACAAGATGTGGAGGTGCAGGAGCAACGGAGGAGGTTGATGGAGATGTGGAAGACGGGCAGATGACCCAAGCTCCGTGGCAGTATTACAGTGGGAAATGGAGGTAGGGAGCCCCCTCGGAGTCACTTGCGCAGATGGCCCGCAGCATTACTTATTTGCCTTGGGTGTGGACGCGTATGTCTAGCATCCGGCAGAGGGATGACTTCTGGCTCTCCACCCTATTGGACCCTAGCTATGGTCCAAAATGGGAGCTTTTTCCCACCTGCTATGAGTGTGAGGACAAAACTCAAATACTATAGGAATTCCTCAGTAGATCAGTTGGCCGATGCCTATGTGCTGGCATCGATTCCCTTCTCTGACAGGTTGACCGGGGGGTTCCTTAGACGCTCAACGTACTACTGACGCGGCTGCTGGGGGAAGGTGGCGGGGGGGGTAGGAAGCGGGTACCAGTCCTTCATAAGTAACTAAGTCTGGAGTCCCACTGTATGAGCAGCTTCCTTCACTCCCGCCTAGTGAGGAGGGTAGGTCGACCAGCAGCAGCAGCAGGGACCTGGAAGAAGTCCCTGAAACCAACAGGTGGTGGCCTAACTTGGACAGGCACTCTGCCACCACACAGTTAGAAGATCCGTGGCACTACTGGGCACCCAAAATGGATGTGTCGGACCGAACTTGTCGAGTTTGCAGTGGTGAAGAAGCTGTCATGCCCGGCCAGTTAGTGTGGCATAGAGCGGCGTGTTCATGCGGGCGGGGGGCATCGTTTACCACTCAAGGAGAACCCCCCCCCGCTTGTGGAACAACTGACCTTTGTCAAGATGAAATCAGTCGTGGATTCGGCCAGGATTTACACACACAATGCCTTTAGGCATCAGACTACATCAGCCATGACGCCCTCACCCAACTGTGAGAAATTAGTCTGGGTTCAAACTACCTGCCGCAGCCCTATTCTGATGCCTCCACCGGCCGGATGCCACACACAATCTGATGACAGTTTCCTCATCTGCCACCAACCATCTTTACCAGGGATGGTATTGCCACCCACCTCCACACTCTGATTTGTGCACATGTCTGGACCTCATGCTGCTGCTGTGGCTGCTGCAGTGACCTCCACACTGTTGTTATTGTGCCTCTCTGTGGCCATCTTCTGATTTTTGCCACCTCCAGAATGTCATTGTGTGCCACTGCCTGACCTCATGCTTGCTGCTGTGGCTGCTGCCCGTGACCTCCACACTGTGTCATTGTCCCACTCTGTGGCTACTCTGTTTTTGCCACCTACAAATGTCATTGTGGCCATGCATGACCTCATTGCTGTGCTGCTCCTGGCTGCTGCCGTTGACCTCCCTCACTGTTTCATTGTGCCCACTCTCTGTCCTCATGCTGTGCTTGTGGCTGCTGCCGTGACCTCCACACTGTGTCATTGTCCATACTCTGTGGCCTAATTCTGTTTTTGCCACCTCCAGAATTCTATGGTGCCACTGCTGACCTCATGCTGCAGCTGTGGCTGCTGCCGGTGTCCTACTCACTGTGTACATTGTGCCACTGTCCTGAACCTCATGCTGCATGCTGTGGCTGCTGCTACGTGTAACCTCCACACTGTGTCATTGTACCACTCTGTGGCCTTACTCCTGTTTTTGCACCAACCTCAGAATGACTTTGTGCCACTGCCTGACCTCATGCTGCTGCTGATGGCTGATGCGTGTCAATCATCACTGTGTCATTGTGACACTGTCTGACCTCATGCTGCTCGCTGTGGCTGCTGCCGTGACTCCACTCTGTGTCATTGTGGCCACTGTCTGACCATCATTGCTGCTGCTGTGGCTGCTGCCGTGACCTCAACTTCTGTGTCATTGTGCCACTGTCTGTCCTCATGCTGCTGTGCCTATGGCTGCTGCCGTGACCTCCACACTGTGTCCATTGCCCATCTGTGGCCTTCTCCTGTTTTAGCCACATCCAGTTGTCATTGTGCCAATTGCTGACCTCATGGCTGCTGCTGTGGCTGCTGCTACACCCGTGACCTTCACACATGTGTCTTTGTGCAATGTATGACTCATGCTGCTGCTGTGGTTGCTGCGGTTCATCCACACTGTGTCTTGGTGCCACCTGTCTTGACTCTTGCTGCTGGGAGATGGCTGCTGCAGGTGACCTCCCACAATCTGTGTCATTGTCCCACTCGTGGCCTCTCTGTTTTTGCCAACCTCCAGGAATGTCATGGTGCCTACTGCCTGACCTCTATTGCTGCTGCTATGGACTGCTGCCGTGACCTCTCCACACTGTGTCATTGTCCAATCTGTGGCCTACTCATGTTTTTGCCCCACCTCCAGTATGTCATTGTGCCATGCTGGACTCATTGCTGCTGACTGTGGCTGCTGCTCCGTGACCTCCACACTGTGTCATTTGTGCCACTGTCTGACCTCATGCTGCTGCGGTGGCTGCTTGCGGGGAAACCTCCACAACTGTGTCATTGTGCCACTGATCTGACCTCATTGCTGATGCTTTGGCTGCTGCCGTGACCTCCCACACTGTTTGTCATTGTCCCACTCTGTGGCCTACTCATGTTTTTGCACATACCTCCAGACTGTCATTGTGCCCATGCCTGACCTAATGCTGCTGCTGTGGGCTGCTGCCGTGGTCCTCCACATGGTCTTTGGGCCCATGTCTGACCTCTGCTGCGTTTGGGGGCTTGCTCCCCGGGGACCCTCCCACTGTGTCTTTTGTGCCACGTCTGCCCTCATGTGATGCTATTGGCTGTTTTGCCGTGCCCCAACGTGTCTTTGTCCCTCTGTGGCCTCCCCTGTTTTTGCCCCCTCAGAATGTCATAGTCCCACTCCCTGACCTCATGCTGCTGCTGTGGTGCTGCGTGACTCCACACGTGTCATTGTCCCACCTGTGGCCTACCTGTTTTTTGCCACCTCCGAATTCATTGGCCATGTCTCCCAGTGTCGGACTGGGGGGTTGGGGCCCACAGGGGATTGTCTGGGGGCCCCCCCTATGACATATAATTTTACCGGCCTCTCGGACATAAACGCGCCATTTACCACAAAAATACAGTTTTAAAACGAACTTATTGTGTAGTACAATAGCAAGTGGTCAACTTTTGAAAGCAACATATCATAGACCGGGGGCCCAAAATCATACCCCCCTCCCCCCAAAAAATTTCCCCTCCACCCACAACAATTCCCCCTCCACCCACTACAAACCCCCCTCCCCCCATACAATCCCCCCCCTCCCCCCCCCCCTTAAAATATCCCCTCCCCCCCAAATACAATACCCCTCCCCCACATACAATATCCCCCTCCACCCAAACAAAAAATTATCCCCCCCACCCACTAAAATATCCCCTCTACTTCCCCCTTTGGTCACGCCCTCACCCCCTTAAAATAAAACCGCAAAAAGGGAAAAAGTGTAACTCCTATACGGGGTCAGGTTTCCCCTCTTTTTTAAAATCAGGGACAATGTACATACCATTATATTTAAATGCCAATATAACCTACAACCCCGCATATAGAGACCACTAGAGGTCGGGCACAGCTCAGGTATAACCTACAACACGTCTATGAGACCACATAGAGGTCAACACCGCTCAGGTAAAACCTACAACCCCACCATATAGGGGGACCACAAAATGGTCAGCACCAGCTCAGGATAACCAACAACACCTAAATATAGAGCCACATAGGATCAACCCACTAGGTAAAACAACAACACCACCATATAGAGACCACATGAGGTCAGACACCAGCTGGGTTAAAACCACAACACCGCCATATGAGACCACATAGGGTAAGACACCAGTCGGGTAAACCCTACAACACCCCTATAGAGACCACATAGGGGTCAGACACCAGCTCGGGGTAACCACAACACCCCATATAAAGCCCACATGAGGTCGACCCAGATAGGTATAACTACAACCTGCCATATAGGACCACATAGGGGTCAACACGCTTAAAAACCCAAAAACACCACCTATAGGCCCAACATAGAGGAACACCTCGGGTACTCACTTTACAATAAAAAAAAATAACCCCTGAAATGAGGACTCCCCGGAGACGTTTTGACTGGGAGGTTTTTCTTCTCGAGTTGTTCTTTTTCCCCTTCCTTCGCATCCTTTCCACCCTTTTATGATGACTTGCCCCGCCAAAACTCATCCTGCAGAATTAACCAAAATCTTAGAACCCTAAATTTTTCCAGCCCCTCTTTCCCCATTCCCACCATGTACAAACTCCCCAGGGGGGGGAGGCGGTAAAAGCCTAGACCCTAATTGGTTGGAGGGGGGGGAGAGGCCCCGGGAAAATAGTGGGCCCCTCTTTGGGTGGTATGCCCTCGCTGGATAATTTGGGGTAGGCCCCCCCAGCCGGGGCCTGGTGATCCCTACCCACGGGGGGGGTAGGAAAATAGCCCCAAGTAGATAAGCGGGCCCCCATTTGGGGAAATGGGTTGGTTTCTTTTAGGCTGGTCCCCCCATTTAGGTAGGCTGTAGGTAGGGTTGGTGCCCCAAAATTGATGGTATGGGTGGGGTGGTTGCCCCGTTAGGTAAGCTGTAGGTAGTTAGGGTCCCTTTATAGGGTGCAAAGGTTAGGGACCCCTTTTAGGTAGTATACAGGCACTTAGGGCCTCTTAGGTAGTATACAGGGATTTTGGGGTTCCTTGAAGTGTATAAGGCAATTAGGGGCCCCCTTTTTAGTATACAGGAATTAGGGCCCCCTTTGGTTTTAAAAAGGCATTTTTGGGGTCTCCTTTAGGTACTTAAAAGGGAGTTAGGGGTTCCTTTAGGTCATATAGTTGGGGGCTCCTTTTGGTAGTATTTAGACGTTAGGGGTCCCTTTAGGTAGTATACAGGTGTTTTGGGCCTCCTTTAGGTAGTTAAAGGTATTAGTGGCCTCCTTTAGGTAGTGTCAGGGAAGTCAGGGCCCCCCCTTTAGCTACTGTGTAGGTGTCAGACCCCCTTAGTATTTAGGTAGCCGGGCCCCCTTTAGGTTTTGGGGCCCCGTAGGTAGCCCGGGCCCCCCTTGTAAACAGGGCCCCCCCGTAGGAGTCGGGCCCCCCCATGTGGTAGAAGGGCCCCCCCCTTGTGCCACCCCCCAGATCATGCCCCCCGTAGGTAGCCCCGAAACCCCCCCCCCCCCCTTTTATCAGGGCCCCCCCTGTAGGGACCAGGGCCCCCCTTTTGTTGTCAGGGCCCCCTTTGTAAAGGGCCTCCCCTTTGGGAGCCCGGCCCCCCATTAGGTTCCCCGGGCCCCCCTGTGGTAGCCCGGCCCCCCATGTAAAAAGCCAGGGCCCCCCCCAGTTTGTCCCGGGCCCCCCGTAGGTAGCCAGGGCCCCCCCCTTTTCTTCCCGCCCCTAGACCCCCCCTTTTTTAGGCCAGGAGTGCCCCCCCTTGTAGCCAGCCAGGGCCCCCTAGAGTAGGCCCCCGTAGCCCGGCCCCCCCAGTAGTCAGGGCCCCCAGTAGTCGGGCCCCCCTTTTTAGCGCAAGGGGCCCCCCCCAGTACGGGCCCCCTTGTAGCCGGCCCCCCTGTGCCCCCCCAGGGCCCCCATTGTAGCACCCCCCCCCAGTAGTCGGGCCCCCTTGTTTTCCAGGCCCCCCCAAAAGTTCAGGGCCCCCCTTTTACCAGGCCCCCCCTAGTAGTCAGGGCCCCCCTTGTTTCCAGAAACCCCTTTTGGCCAGGCCCCCCTAGTTTAGGGCCCCCCCTTTTAGCCAGGACCCCCTTTTGTAGCCAGGCCCCCTATATCGGGGCCCCCCCTTTTACCAGGCCCCCTTTTTAGCCCGGCCCCCTAATAGTCAGGGCCCCCTTGTAGCCAGGACCCCCCGGGTTTATGTAGGGCCCCCCGCCCCCCCTTTTGTAGCCAGGCCCCCCTTATGCCCGGGCCCCCCTTGTGAGGGGCCCGTAGGCCCCCCCCTTTGACAGGGCCCCCCTTTTAGCCAGGGCCCCCCTTTTTTAGCGGCCCCCCCCCCCGTAAACGAGCCCCTGTGGTTGTTTAAAAAAAAAATAAAAAAACAAACACCATTACCGGCTCGGGCTCCCCCTCCCGGGCCCCTCCGATGCCGCCAGCTCCCCCCCCTTTCATAGGCGGGGCGGTGAAGTGACGTCACCGCGCCCCCACTTTAGCGTAGGGGCCGGGCTGGGGTTTTAAGGCCTAAAGCCCTTTATCCTGCCCGGGGGTTTAGGGGTTTGTGGTTTTTGTGCCCCCCGCACCGCGCAGCCCGGGGGGGGCCGGGGACATTAGTCCCCAACTCCCGGGCCCGGCCCGGGCGCGGGACGCAGGTCCCGGGGGTCCAGGGCGGTGGCCCCACGTGCCCCGGGAGCGCGGCATGCCTTTTGGGGCCCCCAAAACAACTCGGGGGGCCCCCCGGGGGTTTTCCCCGGTCCCCCGGGGCCCCGTCCGAGCCTGGTCTGCCTTTATGCTGCTACTTTTTGGGTGTGCCGTGACCCCCACACTGGGGTCATTGTGAAAACTGTCTGACCTCATGCTGTGCTGTGGCTGGGTGCCCTTTAAAATCCCCACTGGGGTCATTGTCCCACTCTGTGGCCTCTCCTGTTTTTGGGCCCCCTCCCGAATGTCATTGTTTCCACTGCCTGCCTCATGCTGCTGCTGTGGCGCTGCCGTGACCTCCCCATGTGTCATTTGGGGCCAAAGTCTGATTCATGCTGCTGTGTGGCTTTTGCCCTGACCTCCCCTGTGTCATTTTCCCACTCTTGGCCCACTCCCCGTTTTTTCCACCCAGAAAAGTATTGTGCCACTGCCGACCTCATGCGGGTGCTTTGGGCCCTGCCTCCCCACTGTGTCATTGTTTCCAACTGCCTCCATTTCTGTTTCGGGGGCTGCTGCCGTGACCTCCCCAAATGGGGTCATTGTGCCACTGTCTTACCCCCTTTCTGCCCGCTGTGGGCCCGTGCCCTGCCCCCACACTGTTCATTGTCCCACTCTGTGGGGGCCCTTTTCCGTTTTTTCCACCTCCCGAATGTCATTGTGCCATTGCCTGACCCCATGCTCTGCTGGTGGTGCTGCCCTGACCTACAAACTGTGTCATTGTCCCACTCTGTGGCCCATTTTGTTTTTTTAAACCCCCAGAAAAGTTTATTGTGGGCCCCGTCTGACCTCATGCTGTTTTGTGGCTGCTTTCCGTGAACTCCACACTGTGTTTATTTTTGCCCCGGGCTTTCCTCATGTGCTGCTGTGGTGCTGCCGTGGGCCTCCAACTGTTTCCCTTTTCCCCCTCTGTGGCCCACTCCTGTTTTTGCCCCCTCCCCCAAAGTCATTGTGCCCAATTTTGACCTTATGCTGCTGCTGCCTGACCTTTCCCCAATGTGTCCCTTGTGCCACCCGCCGAAACCCCAGCTGCTGCTGTGGTGCTGCCGTGGGCCCCCACACTGTGTCATTGTGGGCCCCTGGGGGTTAACCCCATGGGTGCTTTCTGGGTGCTGCCGTGACCTCCCCCCTTATCATTGTCCCACCCCTGTGGCCCATCCTGTTTTTGCCAAAATCCCGAAAAGGGCTTGGGCCCAATGTGGTCTCCATCTGCTGCTGTGGCTGCTGCCGTGACCTTTAAAACTGTGTCATTGGGTTTCCCCCTTTTGGCCTACTCCGTTTTTGCCACCCCCCAGAATGTGATTTGTGCAATGTCCGGGCCTCATTTCTGCTGCTGTGGAGCTGCCGTGACCTCCACACGTGTCATTTTGCCACTGTCTTACTCATGCTGCTCTGTGGCTGCTGCCGTGACCTTTCCCCCTGTTTCAATTTTTCCCAAATCTGTGGCTACTCCTGTTTTTGGGCCCCCTCCCCGAATGTCATTTTTGCCACTGCCTGACCTCATGCTGCTGCTGGTGGGGCTGCTGCCGGGGACCCCACACACTGGTCATTGTCCCCCTTGTGGCCCCACCCCTTTTTTTTTGCCACCCCCAGAATTTTGGAAAAGTGCCAAGCCCGGGCCTCCCTGCTGCTTTCTTTTTGGCTGGGTGCCGGGCCTCCCCAAATGTGTCATTGTTTCCACGGGCTGAACCCCTGTTTCTGCTGTGGCTGCTGCTGTGACTACACACTCGTCATTTTTGCCACTGTTGACCTCATGCTGTGCTGGGTGCTGCGTGACCCACACAAAATTGTCTTGTGCCACTGTTGGGCCCCATGCTGCAGCCCCGCCCTGACCTCCACAATGTGTCATTGTGCCACTCTGTGACCTTTCCTGTTTTTGTCACCTCCAGGGAAAGTCATTGTGCCACTGCCTGACCCCCATGTGCTGTGGCTGCCGCCCCTCACCTCCCCCACTCTGTCATAATGTTGCCACCTGGTCTCAGCTTTTTTTTTTCCAGCTTTCTTGGCTGACTTTATCAGGGGAACATTCCCCCTTCAAATTTTTTTGGGCAGTTTTGCCCTTTAAGTGCCCAGGGAATTTTATAGTGAAGCGATTCTAAGGGGCGGCGGCGTCATGTTTCGTGTTTATACAAAACAAAAAATTGTATTTAAGACCCAACCAAGCTCCCTTGCATATTTAAGCATGGCACAATGTTCTACCCGCACCCTGCCCGGCTCTGTGCAGCCTTTGGGAAAAAGCCCGTTTTTTTAAAGTGTTCGTTTCCCAAAATAATTCGGGAAGGTAAGGTTTTTTTTTGCCAACGGGAAAATTTTTGGCGGGGTGGGAACAAAAAAGAATTTTGGGGGAAAATTTGCCCAATTTTTTCTAGTGATAGTACATCCTCATTGCCAATCAAAAGGGGACATCTAAATAATCTATTTTTTCCCCTTTGGGAATTTTTGTTGGTGGAGGGAAATTTTAGGTTTTAGTTGTTTTATTTAAAGTATTTTTCGAATTTTCCCCTGAAAAAATATCACCCAAACCCTAAAAAAATGAGGGTCGTCAATAAATCTTGAAAAACCACCGTATTTTTTAAGGTTTGGGTGATCTACATGAAACCGGAATTTTTTCCCCCCCTTTTTGCCATATATATATTTGCGAGAGGGGTGAAGAACATGCCCCCCTTGATGCCCATTTACCTGTTGAAAAAAAAATTTCTGTCGAATTGGGAAAAAATTGTGTAATTTAAAAAATTTTTCTACGGGGCCAAAAAAATAAAAAAATTGTTTTAGCCCTTTGAAAAATACTGTATCTGTACAAAAATTCTTTTTAAGGGAAAAGGGGGGATGCAGGGGTTTCAAACCCCCCAAAATCACACGACACCAGGGGCCCCTCGGTCGGGCCAAAATACGGATTCCAAGGGTATAAAACCAAATTTTTTTTTGGTGTCCCCTTTGGTGACCAGTTAATTTTTTTTACCCGGGGTTGCAAATGCCTGTCGACCCCCTGTCCCCCGGGTTTTTCACAAAAGAGCCAAGCCCCAGACGATGGGCTAAGGGTAGGGGGGGAAAAAAAATCCCTTTTGCCCTTGGGGAGTGCCCTGGGTTTGGTGTTTAAAAGATTTCTTGACATTCAATTTCTCTGCAAACTCCTGAGAAAGAATTCCATGTGCAACACCCTGATCCAAGACCGCTTCTAAGTCCCTTCTATATTTTTCAGTGGGATTTGGGGTTATTTTCTTATAATTTTTTGGGGCCCCCCAAATTTTCATCCCTCTCCCCCTTTTTACAGGTCGCATCAAAAGGGGGAAAAAAGCCCCGCCTTTGTCTGCTTGGGTATAACCCGCCTGCATTTTTCGGAAAACCCCTTTTAGTGTTTTCCCTTCCCGACTGGTGGGGTTGGATTTTCCTTTGTGAGTTCCTGTTTAAAGGGCTTCTCTTTCGTGCAAATTCAATAAGGTCCCCCTCCCAAAGCTTCCTGGGAAAAATATTTCCTTTGTTGGGATTGTGAATGTAATGGGGTTTTAAAAAAATTAATTTCGTTTGGGCCCGGGGTCCCCCCCCCGTATCTATGTTGTTAGTGCTGGGATTAGACACCTCGCTTTCCAATTGCCGCAACTGTGTGATACTAAGCAAATCTCTAAATTCTGGTATTTTACTTTCCAATATTCTATCCTGTGCCTCCTGACCTAGCAAATCATTTGAAGACATGTCCTGACTGGTATCTTTCTCTATTTGCATGAAATGGTTTTTTAATGTGATATTTCTAGCCAGTCTATTTACATCCAAGAGAGTTTCATAAATTTGAAAGTCCCTGGATGGGCTAAATCCCAATCCCTTAGCTAGGACAGTATTGGCTTCAGGAATAATGAGACTCGATAAGTTCACAATCGGTGATAGAAATTCCTCCTCTTGCGATATTCCCAAGGGCTCCGTCCTGTGCCTCCGATGTCTGCGGCCTGCCCGTTTTTTGGAGGTTGATTGTATGATGAGGGACCATCATTGTCCTGATTATAAGCATAATTCCGAGATTCCTGAACCACCGCTCCTCGCATATTCCTCCAATTACCTGAACGATGTTGTTGGGGAATATCTCTGATAGATTGATCCGATGAATTATCCGAAATGTCAGAGATAGTGCGATCAATGCTGGTATCAACGTCCGAAAAGCTGTCTTTTCCCCGGTACTGCACATTATGTCGACCCCGACTATTTCTTAGAATAGACCTAGGTTGTTGTCTTTGAGGTCTCCAGTCATATACTCTATTGTCCATATAGTCCTGAGAATCCCTTGTTATCCATAATTTGCCCGTTGGTGAACTTTTACGAACAAAACGTAATTGTTCCAATAATGATGATTTCTTAGATCAACAGGAAGCTTTGAGAGGTAGACTTATACAGAGAGGATATACATCGAAGATGCTTGAGAAAGCCATTATAAAAGTGAACAATATCAAAAGATCAGATTTATTCCTTAAAAGACATAAGGCTGTCAATTCCAATAACAATATATGTATGTAAACAAACAAATTAAGAATGTTTTGCAACATAACATACATTACATATCACGAAAGGCTCCCACTATCGGATCGAGTGTCTCACCGACTTTGTTTAATTCTAATGTTAACACAGTGACAACTTGGCTTAGTGCCACTGGCTGCTTTGGTTGCGTACATAATATATGTGTTACTTGTAAATATATCACCAAGACCACTATGTTACCTCTTTTAGTAACAACAAAAGTTTCAAAATTAAAACTTTCATAAACTGCAACACCAAGTTCGTTATATACTTGGTAAGTTGCGGTTTATGTAAGGAACAATATGTAGGTTGCACTACAGGTCCCTTAAAAACCCGTATCCGCAGACACCTATCTGATGTAGGTAAGACAGATCTTTTCAAGTGTTCTGCGGTATCTAAACATTTCACCTTAAAACATCAGGGTGATCTGAGTTCATTGTCTGTGACAGCCATAGAAAAAGTCAGTAACTCAGTGCGAGGTGGAGACCTACATAAAAAACTTTTAGCACGGGAGGCATGGTGGATCTTTCACTTAGATACACGCATTCCAAAAGGAATGAACGTACGCCAAGATATTCAATACCATTATTAGCCGTCAATACATAGGGTTAAAAAACATGTTTTAAATACTAGCAATCTGTTTAGCATGGTTCAAACCTGAGCCATGCTCTCAGGTGTTTTTAATTATGTCTGTCTATTTGAATGTGACGAGGTGAGGATCACGTTACCATGAGTAAGGGTCATGTGACCCGAAACGCGTCGGTCAGAGTCATCCACCGCCCACCCCACACTGTGGTCTCCTGTTTTGTGTGCGTTCAGCTAATGTTGCTGTGAATTTTAAAGATATTTCCAATAAAAGAGAGATGTTTTAGAAGATCCCACTGTGTTCAACTCTTCACGTCCCAGTGCTGATCCCAGCATTTCATCGAATCTTTAACGGATTGATAGCATCCACGATCATGCACGGACTTGCTAAGAGGACAGGCGTTCCATGCTGCATCAGGTGAGCTGTCCACCATCTTTTGAATTTGTTGATTATACATTTAAAATCACCCCTGATGAAGACAGAACTGGTATTTCATAGCATACAGCTTCTAAAACGTAGGTCCATAAACATATTAAAACAAACGACTATAAGGCAAAACCTTTCGGTCCTAAGGACAAAAACAGTCTTTTTGTTTTAGCCTCTTAGTATTTCAGCTATCATAATGATTCTATCGGAATTGTGATACTGTTTTTGCTGGACTAGTTGTAATTTACTATAGTTATTAACTTATATGGCTATAGTCCAAACATGTACACAGTTTAGAAGGCAGTCGTGACATGTCCTACTTCTTTCTCAACAGACTCATTATTGCTGGTTAGCTGTGGGAGCTTCAGGGTCACAGTAGACCCAGATCTGCTCTCCAGTGAGGAGAATGTAATTTCCTTGTAAATTGTGCTAAAATGTCAGTCACATTTAAAGGGGATTTGCCAGGACCAAGTTAAACCCCTTTTCC
>JAODAL010052050.1:0-26245 GCA_025379985.1 Phyllomedusa bahiana
GGGCAGATATTTTGCTAAATTTTAAACAGAATTTGCCTTGTTCCGGACGGAGTGTCAGCTCTCTCTTCCAAAGTTACCTCATTGGATCAAGCTCGGAATCGTCATCAGCGCCCAAAACAGTTTTAAAATCTACTAACGGGCCAGCAGGCGGGTCAGATCTTTGCTCTTCAACAGCAGCTGGGCGATTTAGAAAACAGAAGTCGACGTAATAACATCCGGATCAGAGGGCTTCCTGAATCGGTGGCGCCAGCAGATATCTACCCTGTGCTCACTACCATTTTCAACGACCTCCTGGAACGACCTCTCCATACCTATATTGAAATGGACAGAGCTCACCGGGCCTTGCGCCCCCCCACTCTGGATCCTAAGCGGCCCTGGGACGTTATTTGTAGGATTCATTTTTTTCAATTGAAGGGGGAAACATCTGAACAAGCCCGCAAGCGACAGCCCGTTTCAAATATAAGAAGCGCCCTCTGTTACTGCTGCAAGATCTTTCTCAGCACACCCTGGCTCAAAGGACGACATTAAAACCTCTTCTGGCAATACTCAGGGAACGGAACATTCTTTATCGCTGGGGCTTCCCCTTCGCTCTGATGGGTCGGCATGGTGAAAAAGTGTTGTCAATTTGCTCCCCGTACGATATTCCATCCTTTCTACAGGAACTGAACATCCAGAATGTCACCCAGCCACCCTGGCCCACCTTCAGTGGTCCTCCTGCTGGATTGGCGTCTGCAGTGGAGCAGCTGCCGAGGAGAGCACGACGCCGTCGTCATCCCACTGACTCTTCTTCTTCTCAGCCTGCCTGAATCCCACAAAGGGTTCACTCTGGAGGTCCTCGATACCCTTTATTGATGAGGTGTATTTTGGAATCCTGGTATTCCTATGTTTTTTTCTTGTTTCTCCACTAGATGGCGGTGCCCGCATGGTGGAGACTACATTTTCCATGTCCCAATTTGTTTCCTTGTGTAGGAGAGTTGCATTTTGGATTTCCAGATTTCTTTGGTGAGTCTTCTATTGAGCTGCTTGCCTGAAGGGGCTATGCCCAGGTGGTGAGATATGCTCCCTCTTTCTATTCCTCCATGCTATGGAGGGGGTATTCTGGAACTCCGACCTTATTATGTGCACTATTGATTTGTTTCCCTTTGCATGATGGAGGCTCTGTATTTCTTTGCCTGTTCTCCTTCTTATTAGAATTGCCTTTTGAACTTCCAGACCTACCTGGTGGACCTGCATCTTATAGGAAGGTGTTCTGGAACCTCAAGTTCATTGTGCATTCTGATGCTGGGAAATGCCTGGAGTTCCTTTCGTACTTATGTTCTTTTATGCTGTAGATATATACTTTGAACTTCCAGAACCAGTGGCTGAGTCCTTTGTTGACCAGCCGCAACTTGGGGTTACGCCCTTTAGGTGGTATTCGTTATTTCTAAGTACTCATTAATACCCCCCCGGGGGTAATCTGGAATCTCAAAGTTAAATTGCTTATTGTTGTCATCTTTCCTAGATAATGGTAGTATTCTAATAATTGTTTATAGCTGTTTATGCATTTGGGCCCTCGGGCTGCTTTTATGCCCTGTACGGTCTTCTTCCTCTCTTCCTCTCCCCCATCTACTTTATGAGGTATTCTCTAATTGCCAGCCATTCTTTTCTTTCTTTCTTTCTAACCTGACTTCTTCGGAGGCGCGAAGCCCAGAGGTGTGCAATCTGTTTTCTTGTTTCTTCTTTCTTTTATACCCCCCAGTAGGTTTTGGTCCCGATAGGGGCTTCTTTGTGAGCCTGGGGACTACTGACTCTCCACAGTAAATTTAGTTCTGCTGAGGTATTTCACTGCTTTAGGTTCCTAGTCATCCTTCTTCCCCCCCTTTTTTTTCCCTTTTTTTTTTTCCCTACGGGCGGTGCGGACTATCCCATATTTTGAATGGCCGACCTCACAGTAGTCTCATTCAATGCCAAGGGGCTTAATACCCCCGAAAAAAGAGCCCAGGTGTTGTACCATTTCCACAAACAGAAAGCTCAAATCGTTTTTTTTTTTCAAGAGAACCATTTAAAGAAGGTCATTCTCATTTTATTCTAAATAAATACTATCCCAAATGTTTCTGTTCCAATAACCGTGAGTCCAGATCCAGGGGAGTGGCCATTGACATACATAGATCGTTAGCGCACCAGGTTTTTTGAACTGCCCGGAGACCCCTTGGCTAGATACGTTATCCTTTCGATTATGATTGAGGGTCACGCGTTCACTCTCATTAATGTTTATGCCCCTAATCAGGGACAGATGGTCTTTTTCCAACGATTGATGGATGTGTTGTCCCCATTGGTGAAGGGTAGGATTGTGTTTGGGGGGGATTTTAATCTGACCCTTGACCCAACCCTTGATAACTCCACAGGGAAGTCGACTCTTTCGTATCGCATTATTAGACAGATTAGGAAGCTCTTAAATCTGTTTCAGTTGTGCAATACCTGGCGTGTACAGCACCCGGGAGACAAAGACTACTCCTTCTATTCGACTCCTCATAACTCCTACAGTCGAATTGATTACCTACTGATTTCCCACAGCTCCCTTCCATGGTTGTCCTCCACCTGGATTGGCAATATAATCTAGTCGGATCATTCTCCGGTCTACTGTAAATTCTCTGTTTCCTCTTTCTCGAAACCGTGTTGGTTCTGGCGGCTCAATGAGTCTCTACTTTTAGACACTGTGTGCGTGGCTGATCTCAAGAACGCCATAGAGTACTTCCAATCAGATCATTCTCATGATACCTCTTCCCCGAGTGTACAATGGGAAGTGCTTAAGTGCGTGCTCAGAGGTACCTTGATCAAGCACGGAGCGAAATTAAAGAGAGACAGGGCTTCTAAACTAAAAGCTGCCCTACAGAGGGTGGAGAGTCTTGAGACTCCTCATAAACAAGCTCTATCCCCAGTGGTCCTGGCTGATCTTCTTGTAGCGAGATTGGAGGTCAAACGCCTCCTGGAACTTTCATGGCGGCGCTTTCTGCAAACTGGCCGTAGTAGAGTTTTCGAGTATGGAAATAAGACTGGTCGTATGTTGGCATGTGCACTTCGTCAACAGATCACGAGGTCCAATATCCCCTGCATTAAGACAGCCAGAGGCCATATGGTACATACGACTCCAGAAATTAATACTACTTTTCATTCTTTTTACTCCGAGCTTTATAATCTTCAAACTTCTCCCCCTGCCCCAGAGGACTATCTAGCCCAAGATACCCCCCCTCGTCTGTCGGAGTCTGTCCTCTCTGACTTAGAAGCACCCTTTACCCTGCAGGAACTTTCTGCAGTTATAAAAATCTGCGGATTCCCGCGTAAGTTCTATCGAGTCTTTCAGTATCTTCCCTCCCCCAGCTTCCTGGCCGATATTAATTCTATCTCCAAGGCTAATCCTTTCTTGCCCCAATCTACATTAGCCCATGTTGCGGTTATTCCTAAACTGGGAAAGGACCCCTCATCCTGTGGCAGTTATCGTCCAATTTAATTATTGGACGTTGATCTAAAAATTTATTCCAAATTGTTAGCTAACAGATTGAACCCATTATTACCCGACTTGGTACATCCAGATCAGGTAGGGTTTGTCCTGGGCAGGGAGTCCCGCGACAATACCCTGAAGACACTGGATATTATGAAACACGCTCGCCTGCATCAGATCCCTTTGATGGTCCTGTCCCTAGACGCCGAGAAAGCGTTTGACAGAATCTCTTGGTCTTCTTTGCTGGCCTCTCTTTGGCGTCTGGGGATGGGGCCGTCTTTTTGCTCCAGGGTCATGGCCCTTTATAACTCCTCGTCAGCCCAACTTAAAATTAATGGTTCTTTATCCGACCCCTTTAGTATCCATAATGGTACTTGTCAGGGATGCCCCCTTTCACCTTTATTATATGTTTTGGTGATGGAAAACTTAATGGCCGCTATTCGCTCTAACCCGGACATCAGGGGAGTGACGATTGGGGAGCGGGAATACAAGTGCTCAGCCTTCGCCGACGATCTCTTGGTCTATGTAACAGACCCCTTGACTTCTATGCCGGCACTGATGTCTAAGTTGGAGCGATTCGGCTCCTGGTCAAATTTCAAAGTCAACATTTCTAAGTCCGAGGCCTTGGGTATTAATCTTCCCCTTGCTGACCTCAGACTACTCAAATCTTCCTTCCCGTTTGCCTGGCTGCAGGGAGGCCTCACTTACTTAGGTATTAAGATCCCTAGGGACCTCTCAAAACTCTTCATCTCCAATTTTGAACCACTATTTCGGAGAATTTCCTCTGACCTAGAGGGCTGGAGTAGGAGGGAGTTTTCTTGGTTCGGCAGAGTAAATATTCTCAAGATCCTACCCCGCTTACTCTACTTAGTTCAGACCATCCCGGTATACATCCCTAACTCCTTTTGGCAGAGGATCCAGCGCCTCTTTACGGCCTTTGTCTGGCCCACCGGCCGCCCGAGGCTGGCTTATAGTGTTTTAACCAGACATAAAAGCGCTGGGGGTCTAGGTCTCCCGGATTGTAAAAAATACTATAAGGCAGCCGCATATTCTAGGATTCTTGACCTGGTGTGCTCGGGAAGCAGCAAACTATGGGTTCAACTGGCGGGCGCAATATGCCCCCTGTCTTTGGCATCGCTCCCCTGGGTCTGAACCTGTTCTTTAGGGAATAAATACCCTTCGTCTTTTACTACGTATCATACCCTTAATACGATTGTGACATATAAGTTTTTATCAAAACCTCTTGGGACAGATTTTGGACTTTTCTTCCTATTACTGATCACCCTGCGTTCCCCCCAGGCCTGGCAGTGCCTCTCTTTTTGGGGGGTTCTTAATGTAACCCATTGTGATTATATAATCTGGTTCTTGGATCCAACATTGTCCCGTTCCCTTCTCTCCCTGCGGAAGTGTCCGACAACCCGTCCTCGTTTTTTCAATACGCTCAGTTCCGACATTTTTTTACTTCTATAAAGGACATAGTGGATTTCACAAGACCCTTCTCACCCTTTGAGCTGTTATGTCTATTACGTGCCTCCTAGACCCCACTACTCTATTATTTCAAAGAGTTATCCGCTACTCACATGACAACACTCCCATCTTACTGTAAGGCTTGGGAGACGGAACTGGGCAAATCCTGTTAGTTAGTTCAATGGCACCGGTGCTTTACCCTTACCCACAGAGCAGTTATAGCCTCCAAAGCGCAAGAAACGAGCTTCAAAGTCCTTTCTAGGTGGTATAGGGTCCCATATTTTATTCACCAATGGTTCCCGTCGGTGCCAGATCGTTGCTGGCGTTGCGGGACGAGCATAAGGACTATGGTACATGTTTGGTGGGACTGCCAGGCCCTGCAGGGATTTTGGGATGCAGTTTACGACATTCATAGGAGAGTAACTGGCTTGAGGTTCCCGAGGAGCCCTGAGGCGTCCCTTCTTTTTATGTCTGATATGCCGATGTCCACTTACAAAAGCTCATTGTTGCGCCATCTTCTTCAGGCAGCCAAGACGGTCATCCCCAGACACTGGAGATTTCTGCCCTCCCCCATATGCTGAGTGGATGTCGGAGGTAACTCACATTTGTCACATGGAGGACCTCTTGGCGACCTCTGACAGGCAAGTGCGACAATGGCTGAAAACGTGGACGCCTTGGCACTCTTTCCAATCCTCCCCTGTACTTCGTACTTTTCTGAGTTAAATGGCTTAGGTGGTTTGTATTGAGCATCTGCTATTTTCTTTCTTGGCCCATAGGGCGGGCTGTGTGTGGCAACTGGGTTTCACACCCTCTGTATAATTCTGCACCCCCAATATTTCTTCCCTCCTCTTCCCCCGGTTCCTTCTTCTCACTTTTATTCTTCTCTCTTATGAATATTATTTTACGTCATTACTGAGTTTGTTACAGGGTCACCCTGTGGATACCCTTTCTCGCAATGTTGGCGAAATTGTTTTGCCTCTTATTCTATTTGAGTTATCTTTGTTTGCATTGATATTTTTTTGCCACATCATGTTGATGTATCTAGATGTTCTTGGGATGCTGAGGGTTTGGCATTCTTTATATTTTAATTGATGCATATTTTGTTTCATACTGCTTTGTGTTCTCTTGTCATGGCTGAGAATTTCCCAGTCTCTATGTTTCCTTGCATGTCAGTATTTACTTTTTTCAAATAAAGCGTTTTGAATTTAAAGGGGTTTTGCCACGATGTAATGTTGACGTGGGATCCTCCAAAATGGGTTTTTAATCACTTTTCTAAATATATGTGATAACAAAAAATGCAGTCTGAGAGAGCTACAGCCTTCCTTAAATGCCCTTGGTTACTTCAAAGTTTGTATTAGATAAGACCTGACAAGAGCTGCTGGAAGGGCTTGCGCAGAGAGAGCTTCTTATCTGATGAGACTGAGCGGCAGAAGTTTTCAAGGCACCGGGTAGCAATATGTTTTCTTTTGTATACAGAATAAACTAGTTGTAGTGTGATTAGATCCCTGCTTTATCTGATGACAGGGAACATGAAGGAGCTTTCAAGTGCTGAGGAGAAAAGGTGTTGCTTTTGTATTTAGAATCCACAAGTTGTAGGTTGATTATTTGAATGAAATGTCACACGATCTCTTATGCAGCTTTGTGCTCGGGCGTGTGCGTCTCTTTTCCCCTTTCAGCTCCGTGATTTGTTTACATTAGCTTCTTAGCAGATAAGGCTCCTCCTGGCAAAACCCCTTTAAAGGTCATGCTGTGGTGCGGGACCGGGATAGTGAATAGTCTGTGACTTTTTTTCTGTGACTCTTGTTGCCTAATTGTCTTGCCTAAGATGTAGCACGCATCCAGTTTACTGTTGTGGATGTTATTTCCAGCTTCTCCTCCCCTGTTTGGGTGTAAAAATTTGAAGCTGGTTGTTCTCTCTCAATAGACTTTAATGGTCATCGGCGATTATCTATTATCGGCTATCGGATATCGGCATGATAATTGCCGATATCGACTATCTATCCGATGACGATAGTTGACACAATCGCTCATCACTAGTCTAGTCCAGTTATGTCAAGTTCTAGTATATTGTAGTTTCCCTACGTCCCACTCTTTTGACTGCTGGTGCACTACCCTGCTTGGTTTTGTTGTTGTTTGGAGTCCTCCAGCGTATTTACCCTGTGCCATATCTTTTGATGTATTTCCTGTCTTCTGCTCCTGGTATCTCTTTAGCTCCCCATTCCTCCTTTGTCCTTTCTGCTCCCATAACAAACATTTTATAAATATTTATATCTCTTGCTGCATTTTTGTGCATTTTGGCTCCTGATATAAATTATTCCCCTTACGTTATACGTTATATGTTGGAGATACGTACCAGTTGTATTGGTTATATGTCCTTCTGGACATGGGATACAGTCATGGCAGCAGGAATGGTGGCTTCCTTTTGGAGATCGTCGAGTTCCTGGCAAACAAACTTTAGAGCATAAACTTATAGGAATCTAGGAAAAAACATAAATGTAGATTAGATTGTTTCTTCCTGTCAGGTCATATTCCTAATAAGGAGAATGTCATAAATGTGTAGTACCTGAAAGATCTAAAAATGCTGATAATTAGTGATGAGCAAACCCTAAAAAGTTTGAGTTTGGTTCGAACCTCGAACTTAGAGGCTTTCGGTTCGAAGTTCAATTCAAACCTGAATTGGAACCCCACTAAAGTAAATGTGAGATGTTCGGGTTAATTTTTATACCCATACAGGTGAGGAAAAGCTATAATTACCATCCATAACAGTAAACTGGATACGTGGAACAACTTAGTGTAGAAAATTTGGCTCTAAGAGTGACAGAGAAAAATGAAGGAGAAAATACTTCATTCCTTTCAATGGCTAAGTGAAAAGATGAGGACAGCTTTCAAGCAGGGGCGTAGCTATAGGAGGTACAGCAGTAGCAGCTGCTACTGGGCCTTGCATCCAAAGACCCCTTTGGCTCCTAAGAAGCCACTGGTATTGGAAATGGTACATGGTAACTGTCAGGAGCCCAATTTTTGCACCAGGGCCCAAGAACATGTAATATATGTGGTGGCAGCATGAACAACCCAATGAGCAACATGGAGGTTCAGCAGGCATGGCCGTAGTTATATGGGGTGCAGTGGTAGCCAGGGCTGCCATCAGTCATCTATTAACCGTTTCAGAGCCCCATGCAGCTAAATCAAATGAGGCCCCCACCAATTACTAGTTCCTATTTTTCAACATATCAGTGAGCCCCTTTTTGATTACGGTCCCTGACAGGAGTACTGCCCTGTTGGCACCTCTGCCAGTTACCATGTGCCATTTCTAGTACCGGTGTCTTCTTATGTGTCAAAAGGGCTTTTGGGCCCCCTCAGGATGCAGGGTCCCGTAGTGGTTGCTACCGCCAGGGGATCCAATAGGGCAGTACAGGCAGTACTCCTGTCAGGGGCCCTAATCAAAAAGTGGCCCACTGATATGTTAAAAAATAGGAACTAGTAATTGGTGGGGGCCTCATTTGATTTAGCTGCATGGGGCCCTGAAATGGTTAATAGATGACTTATGGCAGACTTACTGATGACTGATGAATGACTGATGTTAATAGATGACTGATGGACTGTGTATTTCACATTGTGAAGAAGACGTGCTACAGTTTTCTAGTCAGTAACATCAGCAAATGGGGCAAAAAAATTGTCAGAGATCCACGTTTGATTCATTTTTATAAATTTCAAACGATCCACAATATCAGGGGAAAGACAGATGTGCTGAATGTGCATAACGCTGGCTGCTGGACTGGATAAAACGTCTATGGTGTGTCGAGCAAGCTCAGGCCATTCATCCAGTTTGGACACCCAGAAGTCGAATGGGTCCAGACTCAGTCCAAAAACATCAGTGTTGAGCCGCAGGTAATCATGGACCATGGTTTTAAGGTGGTCTCTGTGTGCCTGAATGTTGCCCTCCCTTGCTGGTGAGGAGGTAAACATCAATTACAAAATGTCACCCAGTTGGGTTCTGCCACACTGCCTGCTGCTGCTGCGGCGGCTACTTTCCATTCTACTACTGGCGCATTGCTGACGTTGTTCCACCGTGACATTAGAATGTGAAAAAAACGCAAAAGATGTTTTGAGTTGGTCAATGAACACTGTCTCAAAATCCTGCATTCTATTGTCAACTTTTGTGGGTGGAAGGAAATTGCTCACTTTTGTCTTGTAACATGGATAAAGGAGGGTGGACACCCAGTAATCGCTGTTCATTTTGATTGCCTTGATCCGCGGATCATGTTGCAGGTAATGTAGCATCCAAGCACTCATGTGTGAGAGGCTGCCGGGATCTCCCAAGCCTCAGGGTCGAAGGGCGCTAACCAGATCTTCCTCCTCTTCCTCCTCCTATAATTTGTGCCATCCTCTTACCACTGAAGGGTAATCAGTATCACTGGTGTTTACCCCTGCCTCCTCATCCTCCTCCACTTCCTCTTCCTGACCATCACCAGAGCCCTGGCCAGCTTCATGCGCTCTACTCTGTGAACGGAACTGTCCGCCCTCGAATAACCGCTTAATGAAGACCTTTACAAGTGTGAATCAGTCGGGCCTTCTACATCCTCCGACAAGTAAGGCCCTATGTCTGCCTCCTCCTTCTCCTCCATCACTGCTGGGACCTGCTGCCGTAAAGTGCCCAACGCTTGTTCCAGTAAAAATATAACCACAATGGTTCCAGCAGGAGTAAAGGCAACATTTCCAAGGCCAACAGCTTTGCAATGCTGACATTCAGGCTTTTGGCTTTGGGATGGTTGGGGTGAAAGCATTTCTTTTTCTCCCACACCTGGTACACAGAAGGCTGGCTGCAGGACTGGCCGCTGTATGGCGTGCAGGTCCCACTGATGGAAGGGAAAAGTTTATTCTGTGTTGTTGGTGGTGGGAATCGGCCAACAGTATCTGGGACTTGGGATGATGCTTGCTCATGCTGCTCCGGCACATCGGCATCAGAGGATCGCTTGGACTTGGAAGTGGTGGAGGAAGAGGCAGAAGAGGTCACAGCCCAGGACCTGTGTTGCCTTTTTTCTCCAAGTGACTCTTCCACAGCAATTCATGCTTTACATGCATGTGCCTGTTCATGCTCATGGTGTTGAGATTCTTCCCTCTATTGATGCATTGAAACCATATCCGGCATATGACGTCAGTCAGCGAATCTGAGGCCTGATCGAAAAAGGCCTAGGCTTCAAAGGTCCTGGATCTCTTCGACTGTGAGAACCTAGTACCGGTGTTCCCGCTGCCACCACTGACTACGGATGGCAGAGTAATGTGAGCGGACTTGTGCGACCGCCCTCTCCCTTTCTGAGGACGGACCTGCACTGACACTATCCCATCATCCTCCTCCTCCACTGATGATGCGCTTGCCAGCTGCTGCTAAATAGACCACGTTGGATCCACAATGTTATCATTATCACAGGTGACTTCTACTTTCTCACAGTCTACATCCTCAAGCTGCAGGCTAAAAGCCACAGGCACTGCGGGGCATTGCTGACCGCTTGGTATTTCTGGAGATAAACCATCTTCCTTCACTTCCTCTGAGGGCATCAGCGATTGGGCATCACAGTAGACAAAATCATCATCTTTGGCCTCTTGATCTTTTGAAATGCCTTCTGACCCCAACCACATTGTGACATGAAAGAGCTCTTCAGAAGATCGATTATCTGGAGTGGTCTGTACATTGGGTGACATTTGGCCCATGTTTGCTTCAGGTTGGACTGATGATGATGATGACATTTGTGGCCATGACTGAGAGGAGGAGGAGGGAAAACTGCTGGATGAAGGGTGTGTTAACCACTGAAGAACAGATTGGCGGACGCTCTTCAGTACTAGGATTCACAGAGAAATGAGCAAGCGATGACAGGCCTGACGGTCCTGCGACTGACAATGTGCTCGCTTGTGTGTTGTCCAGAGCACTGGAAGGAGCGCCTTGTCTCGTACCTCTAGCTCCACGTCCTACGCCCCTCCTTGCTCACTTACCACCTCTAATTCTCTCCATGTTCAAAAGCTAAATGTTAAAAAGCTAAAGATTTGGTAATGGTCTGACTGTTATGCAAAACTCTACCTTCAAAACTGCAAAAATGACCTTTTCTTCAATCAGAATTATGTGCAGCAAGCAAACAGTATTTGAAATAGATTTCTTTTTATGGGAGATTTGGTAATGGTCTGGTATGCAATAAATGAACCCCTAAAACTGCAAGAATGAACTTTGGGCACTGAGTATGATTATATGAGAGTAAGGCGCTATGTGAGCCTGCAAATGTTGCCAAATAACAGCTTTTGGGTGTGGGAAACATGCAGCCAGCAATACCAAACTCCTTAACTATTGCTGTGTATGATTCTCTAAGCTTGCTGTACACCCTCCTACCTAATCTAAATAGTAGCTTTTCTTGTTTAAAATCGCTGAGAAATCTTGTGCCTGCATGCAAGCAGAGAGCAGACTGTACAGTACAGAGAGTGAACTGGAAATGGTGTTCACAAGGAAATACAGTGACATACATATTACAGGGTCGTGTTCTAAAAAATCGAGACGTTTGACTCAAACTTAACTTTTTTCGAACGGTTCGATCAACATTACTGATAATATTTCTGCATAGAAAAATATCAAACACTTTATTCATGTGTCTGTGTTATTTTGATTGTAAAACATATGCAAAAAAGAAACATGGATCGCACATCCTCACACTATACGTTTATTTAATGCTTCTCAGCAAAACTATATAAAAACGAACAGGAGGTTCTTAGTATACTTTTTTAACAAAACGTATAGGCCCACTTGCCACATCGCGGCGACCTCTATTAAGTGGGTCCCTACGCTAAAGAGGGCAACACTGCATGGTGGCCACCGCCGCAGCAAAAAACCACACAGATGAGGGACACAACCCAGTGGCCCAACAGCACCACTGCTGCCAGACCTAGCCCCCTGGGGCTGCACCACCACACCAGCATAGCATCACAGCAACAATGGCCGCCATACAGCACCGCCACCCAAAAAAGAAAAAAAAGGAAATGTTGACACAGCTTACCTTCCCTTGGGCTCCCTGCAACTGCAAGTAGACTGAAATGAGCAGGGCATTCACCCTTTTATACAGACTACTGCTAATTAAAAACACCTGGGCCAAATGGGGAGGAGTGCTGATCCATGTGTGAAAAAGCAGGGACACATTGTAAAACATATGCAAAAAAGAAACATGGATCACACATCCTCACACTATACGTTTATCTAATGCTTCTCAGCAAAAGTATATAAAAAACGAACAGGAGGTTCTTAGTATACTTTTTGATCAAAACGTATAGGCCCACTTGCCAAGTCACGGCGACCTCTATTAAGTGGGTCCCTACGCTAAAGGGGTCAACACTGCATGGAGGCCACCGCCGCAGCAAAAACCACACAAATGAGGGACACAACCCAGTGGCCCAACAGTACCACTGCTGCCAGACCTAGCCCCCTGAAAAAAAAACTTTGAGATTCTCGATTCACATATTTTGATCAAAAAATGGTTAAGCTGCCCACGACTTTCAACGTGATCTCAGGTCGGGCAGTCCTATGCTATCTTTACCTCTCAATAGAGCCACATCAGGCCTCTCACTGGGTCAACCGACCTCCATTATCCAGAGAGGAAAAAAAAACAAAAAACACCAAACCTGCAAGCTGCACTTTTATGACAGCCTGTGAAAGTGGGCGTAGTGCAGAAAACCAAAATGGAGGCACCCTTTCCTCCCCATATAGATTAAGAGCAATATACACCAAATACAACGTATGGTTCTGCACAAAAAAATATTTCTGAAAAGACAATATGCAAACCTGGGTGCCATTGGCAGGGCTGCGGCACACATATATATATACATGTACACACGCACACCACTACCAGCGTCACACTACTGCAAAAAGGGCAATACATTACATGGAAATCCCTAAAGAAGCATTTATGCTATCTATCATAGCATATGTGGTGTGGTGTGGTGTATATATATATATATATATATATATATATATATATATATATATATATATATATCATAGTTGCCAACTTTTGAAAATGAAAATGAAGGAGATATTAGTGGGCGGCGCGCTATGCGCGCCGCGGCAAAAAATTTGCATGGACACGCCCATCTTGTTGGTATACCACGCCCCTTCAAAAAAAACCACACCCACTCCGCCTAACTGCATAACGCTTTGGAAGAAAGCCAGGTAGATGCCCTTATAGCCAGGTAGTAGCCCCCCATAACCAGGTTGTGCCCCTTACAGGCAGGTAGATGCCCCTTTGTAGCCAGGTAGAGCCAAATTTGTAGCCAGGTAGATGCCCCCCTTTGTTAGCCAGGTAGGTGCCCCCATTGTTAGCCAGGTAGTGCCCCCATCTGTTAGCCAGGTAGTGCCCCCATCTGTTTGCCAGGTAGATGTCCCCTCTGTTAGCCAGGTAGTGCCCCCATCTGTTAGCCAGGTAGTGCCCCCATCTGTTAGCCAGGTAGTGCCCCCTTTGTTGCCAGTACCCCCCTTTTGTTCCCATATGCCCCCATTTTTGCCAGGTGAGCCCCCATTTTTGCCGGGTATTGCCCTCTCTTTTTAGCCGGGAAGGCGGAGGGGAACCCAAATAGCGGGACCCCCCCGCTAAAAACAGGAGAGTTGCATGTATGAAATATAAAAATTATATATAAATAATATATATTATATAAATATAAAAATATAATATATATAATAAATAAAAATGTCCCAACCCTGCCAGGCCCCCGGTTTGCATATTTTTTTTTTCAGAAATGTTTTTTGTACAAATCATACGTTTTTTTTGGTTAAAATTGTTTTTAAAATCTATATGGGGGGGAAAAGGGTGCCTCCTTTTTGGTTTTCTGCACTACCCCACTTTCAAGGCTGTCATAAAATGCAGCTTGCAGGTTTGGTGTTTTTTTTTTTTTTTTTTTCCTCTCTGATAATGGGGGTCATTGACCCATGAGAGGCCTGGTTTTGGCTCTTTTGAAGGAAAAGATAGCATAGGACCCCCGACCTGAACACGTTGAAATTCGGGGCATTTAAGCTTTTTTTTGATCAAAATAGTAACCGAAATCTCAAAGTTTTTTTCATGTATATAGATACATAATTGTTTCTTAGGGATTTCCATAATTTATTGCCCTTTTTGCATCGGTGCCCGGGTAGGGGTGTGCATGTACATATATTATATATGTGCCGCAAACCTCCATGGCATCCGGGTTTGCAATTTTTTTTTTAAAAAATTTTTTTTGTGCAAAACCATACTTTTTTTGGGGTTGATATTGCTTTTAATCTTAGGGGGAGGAAAGGGTGCCCCCATTTTTGGTTTTCTGTACTACGCCCACTTTCACGGGCTGTCATAAAAGGCGGGTTTTTGGTTTTTTTTTTATTTTTTTCCTCTCGTATAATGGGGTGGGGCTGCCCCAGTGAGGGGCCTGTTTTGGCTCTATTAAAGGGAAAAGATGCATGGACTGCCCGACCTGAGATCACGTTGAAAGTCGGGGGCCCTTTAACTTTTTTTGAAAAAATATGTGAACCGAGAATTTTCAAATTTTTTTTTTCATGTATGATAGAAGCAAAAAACTTCTTTAGGGATTTCCCATGAATTATTGCCCTTTTGTAAAATAGGTCACTATTTCCATCTGGGCTTTGGGTATCAAGAGGCCTTTTTTCATCTGAGCGTTGGTAACAAGAACACTATTTCCATCTGGGGCACTAGTATAAAAAAAACCACTTCTTTTTGGGGGCATAGTATTATCAGGAATTATTTCCCCATCAGGGCATTAGTATTATGAAGCACACTTCCATTTGGGGCAATGTCATGACGAAACTCTGCTTTTGGCGCTTGGTATCATAAGGGCACATTTTCACGGGGCTTTTATATTGGGGGGAATTAAACTTCCATAGGGGAAATAGTATATGAGACAATCTCCCTTCTGGGGGCACCATGATGAAAGTTTGTGTAAGGTTTGGGGGGAAAGGCAGGAAAAATGAAGCTTTCAAATTTTGGGGCAATTCGCAGAGACAAGCTGCTCAAAAATTTCCCTTTGGGTAGTCAAAAGGGAAAGTGAATGACTCAATCGGAAAGATGTCACAGTGAATACTGGATGTATTGTTTCATTTTTCGGGAAAACAACAGAGAGTCCTGAAAAGTCACATGGGTTTATTCTCCAAAAATTTTCTATAAAACATTTTTTTTAGGTCAAAAAGAAATGTCCATTGTAATATCTTTTTATAACTGAAGGTTTGGAAAATTTTTCTCCCCTTTTCCCATTTTTCCATGTTATCCTCGTGGAATAGAGTCACTGTTTTATCTTCCTTAGTGGGGGATTGAAGCTGCCTACAGAAAATCGCTTGGGATTATTGGGTGCAGTGATTTGTTTCTCTTCTTCTTTTCCCCCATTCACAATTCCATATTTCAGGCATTTCCCTTTCTCATTAAATCAAAGGATTCAGGGTAAACCTTGAATTCATACACTTAAAAAGGGCTCTCAGCTTAAAAAACAAAAAAAAAAAAAAAAATTAAAACTCTATTCCCATGGCTGAAATTAAAATCTACAAATGTGGCTTGCCAAACATTACTTTTTCTTCTAGAAATGACAAACCTCTCATATAAAAGCCCCCCGTTAGATTTTTATGGCCTGACATAAATAAATAAATCTCTTTTTCAATGTATAAAGTAAACTCACTGAATGACGTATAACATGGCGGGGTGATCTGAAAACATGGGTGGAGGGTTTCTATAGATATTTCTAGGACTTTAAATAGGCTGGGTAATTCCTATACACATGGCGGATGCCCTTTTTAACTTGGAGGGGGATCTCTATAGCTGGCGGGTATCTTTATGGACATGCTGGGTAACCATATAGACATTCTAGATCCATTACAACGACTGGATAATCTTATAGACAAGCTGGTGACTGTATAGACATACTGGATGATCTTTTTACTCATACTAGTTTGACGATATTTTCAACAAAGTTGAAATCGGCACAGTTTTTTTTGTTTTAACGAAATTTTTAGATCATGCGAAATTTTAGTAAAATCGTGCACATCTATTTTTATCGGGGCCCCTTTTCGGCGCTTTCCCGTCATTTTTGGGGCCCCAAATCAGCTTTCAGAAAAGACAGGGGGAGATGTGTGTGCGCTCAGACTGGGATGTTATGGTTGCATTTTCTGGGAAAAAACACATGACCCCCGTTTTTCATAAACAGCCCTTCCGTTCATATCATTTGCAGCGCTCATAGCAGTGGACGTGCGCTCTGCCTGTGTCCAAACAGCCACGAAATTATTTTATTTCTTTTACGAAAACTCTACTGTTAGCTGTGATCCTTACAACTTTGTTAGACAGAGATTTGAAGTTTTTTTTAGTTAGGGGAAGAATTTAAAGGGGCATCTACCGTGTAAAAGTCACGGAGGGACGGGGGGGGGCCCGGGGGCGAACACAGACAAGCCTATAAAGAATACTGGGTAAGTTCACCAAGACTTAGTATAGACATTGCAATAACTTTATTATTAACAGTTTTCTATTGAAATATTTCCCGGATTGGGGAGCCACTTATATAGGATACACAACTTTTTTTAGTAAGCAGGCTCTTTTTTAGGTGCAAAACTCCACTTTTATTTCAGTAAACATTTTAGATAGGGGTTCTTTTTCAAATTTGCCCATTCCCCTTTTTTTGAACAGCCACCTTGCAGTTTTAAAATTTGAATCCAGCAATTTTTTTAGTCACACAGGTTGATAGGGCCAAAAAAACCTTTTTTTAACCAATACATTTCAATACATTTTTTTTTTACTTTGGCGCAGTACACTTTTTTCATTGAGGCCCTTGCACTAAAAGGGGAAAACAGCAATTTTGTAGTCACCACAGGTGAAAGAAAGGGGCCAAAAATACCTTTTATTTTCCGAATACATTTCAAACGTTTTTTTTTTCACTTGGCGCAGGGCCCGCTTTGTTAAGATTACTATCAGTTAAATTTTAAAAACAGCAATTTGTAGCACCACAGGGGAATTGATAGGGGCCAAAAAAATACCTTTTTTTTATCCGAATACATTTCAGATACGTGTTTTTTCAAATTTGGGACAGAAAAAGCTTTGTTATAGAGCTACTTTTGCAGTTAAATTGAATACACAAATTTTTTACACCACAGGGGAAATTTAAAGGTCCAAAAATACCTTTTATTTTCCGAATACATTTCAATCGGTTTTTTTTCCCTTTTGGGACAGGCCCCGCTTTGTTGATAGAGCTACTTTGCAGTAAATGTGAATACACAAATTTTGTATCCACCACAGGGAATTGAAAGGGGCCAAAAATAACTTTTATTTTCCGAATAATTTCAATACTGTTTTTTTTACTTTGGCCAGGCCACTTTTTGATAATTACTTTGCAGTTAAATTTGAATACGCAATTTTTTAACCCACAGTAATTTAAGTGCCAAAAAATACCTTTTATTTTCCCAATACATTTCAGAAACTGTTTTTTTACTTTGGGGCACTACAGCTTTTTCATTTAGGGACCTGCACTTTTAAAAGGGAAAAAAGCAATTTTGTAGTCACCACAGGTGAATTAAAGGGGCCAAAAAAAAAACTTTTATTATTTCGAATACATTTTCAGATACGTGTTTTTTCACTTTGGCGCAGTACAGCTTTGTTGATAGAGCTACTTTGCAGTTAAATGTAAATACAGCAATTTTGTAGCCCACCACAGGTGAATTGAAAGGTGCCAAAAATACCTTTTAATATCCGTATACATTTCAACAGGTGTTTTTTTCACTTTTGGTCAGTCAAGCTTTGTTGATAGATCTACTTTGTAGTTAAAATTGAATCCAGCAATTTTGGGTAGTCACCACAGGTGTACTGATAGGTGCCAAATATAACTTTTAATATACGTATACATTTCAGACAGGTGTTTTTTTTTTCACTTTTGGTCAAGTCAAGCTTTGTTGATAAATCTATTTTGCAGTTAAATTTGAATCCAGAAAATTTTGTTTTGATTTGAGGGATTTAAAGAATAGCTGTGTTTTTGCCGTTTTTTTAATAAGAGACTTTCCAAAACTTTTCCATACCTTCTCAAATTTTTATATTTCTGAACATGGAGCGAAATTCAGTTGGTAAGCGAGCAAAGAAAATCGTCCCTGCCCTTGGCCAGCCACTGTCATCTAAAATTTTCAAGCGCGTTGTCTGCATCTGGGGCCCGGGAAAAGTCCACCCTGACCACCGACACATGGACTAGCAAGCACGGCCAAGGCCCCCTATTTCTTTGTGAAAAAGCTCACGGGGTGAGCTGGTGGATGTCTCGGGGGGTGACGGTGGCTCTCAGGCTCGGCCCCACGCTCTTCAAAACCGCAGGGATGGTGCAGGGCTCTTTCCCCCAAGGTCTTCGGGTGGCATCACGTGCCCAGAGAAACCAGGCCGTTTTGAAATTAATCTGTCTTGGGGGAACCGTCCACAACAGGTCAGGAGCTGTGGACGGCTTCCGCAACGAAAACCGAGCTCTGGCTGGGTGACAAGAACCTTGTGCCAGGCAAGGTGATGTGCGATAACAGGCGAAATCTGCTGGCCGCCCTTAAGATCGGTAGGCTGGAGCACATCCCTTGCCTGGCACATGTCATGAACCTTGTCGTCCAGAAATTTCTAAAGAGCTACCCGGGTCTGGACTGCCTGCTGAGGAAGGCTCGCACTTCCGCCGTTCGCACCCTGCTTCGTCCCGCCTGGCTGCGTTGCAGCGTCAGCTGGGCCTCCCCGTCAACCGTCCCATTGATGACGCGGCACCACGCGGGAAGTCCCCCCTCCACCTGCTCCAGCGCTTGTGGCAGCAGGGCAATGCCATTACGCAGTACGAAGTGACACATGACCTGACAAGCAGCGGTGCGGAACTCGGGGTGTTGTACCACCGAGAGTGGAGGCAGGTGAAAGAGCTCTGCACCATCCTTGCCAGTTTTATAAAAGCCACCAAAATGGTCAGTGCGGACAATGCCCTTGTCAGCATGAGCATTGTGGTGATCTTAGTTCTGGAACGATCTTTTGGACACTCTGAAACAACGGGTCCCCGCCACGACAGAGGAGGAGACAGACACAGATGCGGACACGGAGCCTTTCTCTCCGCGAATCCACAAGGTCCCGACAGCTTCTCCAATTTTATCGGTCTTCATTAGGCAGTGGTTCGGGGTCCAGGGCTAGTGCAAGGCGGCGCATCAGCTCTCAGGGGGCATCAGCTCGGGCAAGTCAGGGCGGTGTGGAAGCTGTGCCGGAAGAAGCGGAGGAGGAGATATTTCTAGACACCGACGTGACCGACGTCCCTGCCTTGGAAAGAGGTTGGCGCGAATTTGAGGCGGAGGAGGAAGATGAGGAAGATCAGTTTGCTAGTGCCCCTCGACCCAGAGGCTTGGGAAATCACGGCTCCATCCCTCACATAAGTGTTGGATGCTCCATTTCCTCCAACATGATCCTCGCATTAAGGCCATCAAAATGAACAACAGTTACTGGGTGGCCACCCTCCTGGATCCCCGGTACAAAACAAAACTCAGCACTTTTCCCCCACCAACCCAAATAGAGAGTAAAATGCAGGAAATGGAGACCTTGCTGATTGATCAACTGGAGACATCTGTTGCGTCTGCTTCACGTTCTTCAAATGTCACGGTGGAACAACATCAGCTACGTGACAGCAGTCGAGTGCCAAGTAGCCGCAGCAGCAGCAGGCAAGGTGGCAGAAGCCTAATGGGTACCTCTGGCAATCTTTATTTACCACCTCACCAACGCATGCAATGCAGGGCACACATCCAACACACAGAGACCAGCTTAAGATCATGGTGCACGACTATCTGCGTCTCAACACCGATGTTTTTGTATGTGTTCCGGACCCAATAGACTTCTGGGTATCCAAAATGGATGAATGGCCCGAGCTCGCTCGCCACGCCATAGAGGTGTTGTCCTGCCCAGCAGCCAGCGTCATATCTGAGCGGGCCTTCATCACAGCTGGAGGAGTCATTATAGACAAACGCATCCGGTTTTTCCCCCAGATAATGTGGATCGTTTTAAATTTCATCAAGATGAATCAGGCATGGATCTCTGATGATTGTGGCCCCAATTGCCGAGGTCACCGATTAGTTTTCCGGTCAAATTCACATTCCTCTTCAAACAGAAATAGTCCTCTTGAAAACTTTTTTTTTTTAAAAAAGATAATTTCTTACTGCAAATTTTTATTCTCTTTCCCAACAGTTCATTTTTCTGGTTTGCTGTGAGGAGACTGTAAAAGACAGCAAGTTTCATGACAACACCGTATTCATTTAACTCTACTTTATCTTTAGAAAGTTTTCGCATTGTCAATGGTTTTGAGGTCATGTTGCTGTGAGATACAGCTATAATTATGGTCCTTTGGAACGAAATGTTGCTTCGAAGTGGCACTTCTCCCTCACACTTTTTAACAGTGGCTGAGAAGTCATATTTATAATTCATTGGGGTCATGTTGCTGTGAGATACAGCAATAATCATGGTCCTTTGGAACAGAAATGTGGCTTCTAAGTGGCATTTCTCCCTCACAATTTTTAACAGTGGCTGAGAAGTCATTTTTATATTTTTTGGGTCATGCTGCTTTGAAATGCAGCACCACTATGAGTCCGATTCTATAAAATTTTGTTTCTAAAAGACATTTGTTCTTCACAATTGTCAAAAGTGGCTCAAGGGTCATGTTTTGAATTTTTGGGGGCATTTTGCTATGACATGCAGCTATACTACAGATCCTATTATAAAAAAAAATTTTGTTTCTAACAGACATTTGTTCTTCACAATTGTCCAAAGTGGCTCAAGGGTCATGCTTTGAATTTTTGGGGGCATTTTGCTGTGACATGCAGCTATACTACAAGGGCCTATTAAAAAAAATAAATGTTGTTTCTAACAGACATTTGTTCTTCACAATTGTCCAAAGTGGCTCAAGGGTCATGCTTTTAATTTTTGGGGGCATTTTGCTGTGACATGCAGCTATACTACAGGTCCTAATCATAAAAAAAAGTTGTTTCTAACAGACATTTTTTCTTCACAATTGTCAAGAGTGGGTTTAAGGGTGATGGTGCTGTCAGAAACAGGGAAAAGGTAGGACACGTTAAAGGACACATATTGCAAAATGACTTGTTTTTGCAAGATCTTTAACATAGCTAGCAATCCCTGTATTTTAACAACCCATTTAATACAATGAAAAAAGAGAAACCAAAAAAATGGTGGGATTCCATCCTATTTTAAAAATGTGATTTCTAGAATTTAAACTACTAAAAATCTTGCATGTACAAAATAGCTGGTAAAAAAAATTCCTCTGAATTGTACAAGGGAGGTACAGGAAGACTTGACCACATGTAGGTTATTTAGAGGACATGGAGGCTTAAAATTTTCTGGGGCTGGAGTCACTATGGGGTCGCATCATTTGATCTCCAGGGGAGTCTGTCCCTAATCACTGAAGAAGGATTTGGAGGAAAAATAAAACCATTGAATTGATTGGCTGAATCACTCTCAGAAGCCAGGAGGGCAATGTCTTCTCAACTAAGAAGTGTTTTGGGGATGATTAGGACATTTGTATTACTTATGGGGTGTGCGGACGAATTAACACATCTACACGTGTAAAAAATGTATATATATAAAAAAGACGATCGCGCTCTTTTCGCTGTATAAGGTGCCAACTTAATCACAAGCAGTCCCCAAATATTCAAATTCCAAAATATGCAACCCCCATGCAAATAGTATAAAACAGTGTAAAACACACACCTGTAATAGTGCAACCACTCCCCAGAGATTCTCACTGGATGCTCACATCAGCCAGGAACCTCGCACTACTCCAGGTTTCTGTCCACGTCAGTCTTCAGGTGGTGGATTTGTCAGAAAGAAGATATAAACAACATACCAACAGTGTGGTGTGTTCACCGCTAATACGCTCCGGCCGGCAGCGTGCGGGATCCACACATACAGGCTAACAGACTAGAGTGACGTCACTAAGGCTGTAGCTAACGAAAGCCGAGCAGGCATACAAGACCTACGCGTTTCAGAGAATAACCATCTCCTTCATCAGGGTATTTTTATATATATACACTTTTTATTTCTATTAGAGGATTGCAGCAGGAGATTTCCTCTGACGATCTTTGTGCAGCTTGTTCCCTGAAACACCTGGCGCTTGTATCTAAAGTAGTAGTACGTGTAAAAAATACCTTTAAAAACTGCAGGGAGGGGTGTATGTCGTATGTTATCACACTTGAAAAAAAAGCAAAATGATAATAATGTAAAACTATAAATAAAACTTCCCTAAATAAATTCTGTAAACAAATATCAGTTACCAAAAAATATACTAAATGACAGTCACTGTACAAAATAGCATAGTGCCACTTTGTGATATGTGGGTCAAACAGGTTTAGGGGTCATGCTGTGGTCCAGGACAGGTATAGTCAATGTCCAGTGAAACTAAAATGGTGGTTGAAAGACTCCTTTTTCCGGCACTTTTTAAATGTGGGGGTCATACAGGTTTAGGGGGCATGCTGTGGCCCAGGACAGGTATAGTCTATGTCCAGTGAAACTAAAATGGTGGTTGAAAGACTCCTTTTTCCGACACTTTTTAAATGTGGGGTCATGAGGTTTGGGGCTCATGCTGTGGCCCAGGACAGGTATAGTCAATGTCCAGTGAAACTAAAATGGTGGTTGAAAGACTCCTATTTCTGGCACTTTTTAATCTGTGGGTCAGACAGGTTTAATGGTCATTCTGCGGTACAGGACAGATATAGATAATGTCCAGTTAAACTAAAATGGTGGTTCAAAGTCTCCTTTTCCCGGCACTTTTTAATTTGGGGGTCAGACAGGTTTAATGGTCATACTGCGGTCCAGGACAGGTATAGTCAATGTCCAGTTCAACTAAAATGGTGGTTCAAAGACTACTTTTACCGGCACTTTTTAATTTGGTGGTCAGACAGGTTTAATGGTCATACTGCGGTCCAGGACAGGTATAGTCAATGTCCAGTTCAACTAAAATGGTGGTTAAAAGACTCCTTTTTGCAGCACTTTTTAATCTGTGGGTCAGACAGGTTTAATGGTCATACTGTGGAACAGAACAGGTATAGTCAATGTCCAGTTCAACTAAAATGGTGGTTCAAAGACTCCTTTTCCCAGCACTTTTTAATCTGTGGGTCAGACAGGTTTAATGGTCATACTGCGGTACAGGACAGGTATAGTCAATGTCCAGTGAAACTAAAATGGTGGTTGAAAGACTCCTTTTTCCGGCACTTTTTAAATGTGGGGGTCATACAGGTTTAGGGGTCATGCTGTGGCCCAGGACAGGTATAGACTATGTCCAGTTCAACTAAAATGGTGGTTGAAAGACTCCTTTTTCCGGCACTTTTTAAATCTGGGGGTCATGCAGGTTTGGGGCTCATGCTGCGTTCCAGGACAGGGATAGTCTATGGCCAGTGAAACTAAAATGGTGGTTGAAAGACTCATATTTCCGACACTTTTTAAATGTGGGAGTCATGCAGGTTTGGGGCTCATGCTGTGGCCCAGGACAGGTATAGTCAATGTCCAGTGAAACTAAAATGGTGATTGAAAGACTCCTATTTCCGGCACTTTTTAATCTGTGGGTCAGACAGGTTTAATGGTCATACTGCGGTACAGGACAGATATAGTTAATGTCCAGTTCAACTAAAATGGTGGGTTCAAAGTCTCCTTTTCCCGACACTTTTTAATTTGGGGGTCAGACAGGTTTAATGGTCATACTGCGGTCCAGGACAGGTATAGTTAATGTCCAGTTCAACTAAAATGGTGGTTGAAAGACTCCTTTTTCTTGCACTTTTTAATCTGTGGGTCAGACAGGTTTAATGGTCATACTGTGGTACAGAACAGGTATAGTCAATGTCCAGTGAAACTAAAATGGTGGTTCAAAGACTCCTTTTCCCAGCACTTTTTAATCTGTGGGTCAGACAGGTTTAATGGTCATTCTGCGGTACAGGACAGGTATAGTCAATGTCCAGTTCAACTAAAATGGTGGTTGAAAGACTCCTTTTTCCGGCACTTTTTAATCTGTGGGTCAGACAGGTTTAATGGTCTTTCTGCGGTACAGGACAGATATAGTCAATGTCCAGTTCAACTAAAATGGTGGTTGAAAGACTCCTTTTTCCGGCACTTTTTAATCTGGGGGTCAGACAGGTTTAATGGTCATACTGTGGTACAGAACAGGTATAGTCAATGTCCAGTTCAAGTAAAATGATGGTTCAAATCATACTGCCTTCTGGCACTTTTTAATTTGTGGGTCATGCAGGTTTAAGGGTCATGCTGTGGTGCAAGACAGGGATAGTGAATGGTGTGTGACTTTTTTTCTGTGACTTTTATAACGTAAGTGTGTTGCCTAAGATGTAGCACGTATCCATTTGACTGTTGTGGATGTTAATTCCAGCTTCTCCAGCCCTGTTTGGGTGTAAGAATGAAGGTGTTGTTGCTCTCCCATAGACTTTAATTGTCATCAGTGATAATCTATCATCGACCATCGGATATCTTATTGGTTATTGCCGTCATCGACCATCGACCCGATGACGATAGTCAACGTAATCGCTCAACACTACTCATGACTAGTGTTGATCGAATGGTTCAAGAAAAGTTAAGTTCGAGTAGATCTTCTCGATTTTTGAGAACTCAAGCCGAACCAAGCTTTTTACAGTACGTTCGAGAAAAATTTGCATTCGAGACATGCGCTCGACACATCATCTTTAGCTTTACTTTTAGCTGCAGTTTTGGCGGCCATCCTATCTTTGCACAGCACAGAGGAGAGTCAAAAAATGAAACCACTGAGTGTGTAGAGATCTCATTGGCTGCTAAAATCACATGAACCTGTTATATGTATTTCACTTTATTTCCTTGTGAATGCCATTTCGAGTTCACTCTCTCTACTAAATGCACTGCTCTCTGTCTGCTTGCACACATGCAGGCACACCATTTCTCAGCGATTTTAAACAGGAAAAGCTGCTAGTTAGATTAGTTAATGGGGGGGTGACAACAAGCTTAGGGAATCATAGAGAGCAATAGTTAGGGAGTTTTGTATTGCTGGCTACATCTTTCCCATCTTTATTCTGAGTGCCCAAAAGTTCATTTCTGCTGTTTTGGGGGTCCAACTATTACAGAAGACAAAATTAGCAAATCTGCTATAGAAAGAAATCGATCTCAAATACTGGTTGCTTGCTGTAAATTTGATTGAGTGCCCAAAAGTTCATTTTTCCAGTTTTAGGGGTACAGCTAGTGCAGAAGACACCGTTAGCAAATCTCCTATAGAAAGAAATCGTTTTCAAATACTGATTGCTTGCTGCAAATTTTTGGGATTGAAGAAAAGTTCAGTTTTGCAGGGTTGCTGCTAAATTTCTTTCATAGGACACCATTAACAAATCTGCCATAGAAAGAAATTTATTTCTAATACTGTTTGCTTTCTACAAATTTTATTGACTGCCCAAAAGTTCATTTTTGATGTTTTTTGAGTACAGCTAGAGAGATGTTTCCCATCCTGAGCCGCCTGATGCCTCCCACACAGCCAGCTAGTATTGCTCTGCTCTGCACTGATGAGGGACAAAAATCCTGAAACAGCATTGTCTGCAGATGAGAGATACTGGCTTGGCTAAAATCTTTTTTGCTTTCTCAAGACCTAATTGGTCAGAAGCAAATTGAGGATTTGTTATATCCAACAGAGGGCGCTGTGGGCTTCTCAGCCCTTTTCCCATAATGCCTTGTGATATGCAGATGCTTCGTAGAGTGCGAAAAGGCAAAACAAATCTCTACACGCCGTTCGTTCGGTGCTCTCCTTAAAGAGAGATGTTTCCCTTCTTGGGTACAGCTAGTGTAGAAGACATCGTTAACAAATCTGCCATAGAAAGAAATCTATTTCTAATACTGTTTACTTCAAATTATTGGGATTGAAGAAAACTTAATTTTTCCAGTGTTGGTGGTAGAGTTCTTGCATAAGAGACCGTTAACATATCTTTACCTTTTCAATATTTATATTTTTGAACATGGAGCGAACTAGAGGTGATAAGCGAGCAAGGAAGGACTTGGGGCGTGGAGCTAGAGGTAGGAGACAAAGCACTCATTCCAGTGCTCTGGACAACACACAAGCGAGCACATCGTCAGTCGCAGGACCCATCATCGCATGGTCGACTCCCTGTGTGTCTCATTATTAAAGAGTGTCGACAATCTGTTCATCAGTGGTTAACACACCCTGCATCCAGCAATTTTACCTCCTCTTCCTCTCAGTCACGGCTACAAATTTCATCATCATCATTATCAGTCCAAACTGAAGCAAACATGGGCTAAA
>JAODAL010052051.1:0-26244 GCA_025379985.1 Phyllomedusa bahiana
CTAAAAAATTTGCTGGATTCAATTAAAGTCAAGCTGCCTCAATGAACAAAGCTGTAGTGCGCCAAAGTCAAAAAACCACGTATCTGTTTATGTATTCGATAATACAATATATCTTTGGCACCTTTCAATTCACCTGTGGTGACTATAAAATTGCTGGATTCAAATTTAAGTGCAAGCTGCCTCAATGAACAAAGCTGAAGTGCGCCAAAGTAAAAAAAACACGTATTTTGTTATGTTTTCAGATAATACAAGATCTTTTTGGCACCTTTCAATTCACCTGTGGTGACTATAAAATTGCTGGATTCAAATTTAAGTGCAAGGTGGACTTTACAGCGGTAGATGCTCCTTTAAAATTCTCTACCTAACTACATAAAATCTTCCAATCTCTAATCTAACTAAATTGTAAGGATCACAGCTAATAGTAGAGGTTTCTCTGTGAAGAAATAGAATAATTTCGCTGAGCTGTTTGGACTCAAGCAGAGCGCAACGTCCTTCTGCTCTGAACGCTGATTGACACTGAGGCTGAACAGGAAACGCTGTTCTATGTAAAACGAGGTCATGTGATTTTTCCAGCCAATCGCAACCATACACATCCCAGCATGACTCGCACACACATCTCACCCTGCTCTATGCTGTAAGCTGATTTGCTGGCCACCAAGATGACAGGAAGCGCCAAAAATGGCGCGATCTTAATAGATGATGCACAGTTTTTTAACCTAAATTATCCCCAATGATCTAAAAAATTCGATCAACATAAAAACTGTGCCGAATTCAACTTTGTTGATAATAATCGCTCAACACTAGTCAGTTTCTTTGACAAACAAGTCAGTATGTAATCTGTTATCAGCAATATATACCCTAGTATCCAAAAACTGGACTGAACACTCAGAAGATGTTAATGTATATTTCAAAAAAGGATCAATCTGATTCAAAAATAGGTGAAATAAAGAAAGTTCATCCTGTGTACCTAGTCAAATCAAAAAAATGTCATCTATGTATCGCCACCACCCCAGAACATGTCTGAAGTGGGGCAACACATAGATGCATAACTCTTCAAGCCAAGCCATATATAGGTTCGCATAGGATGGAGCAACATGCGAACCCATGGCAGTGCCCTGCAACTGTAAATAAAAAAAGTCTTCAAATAAAAAAAAAATTACATGTTAACACCAGGCCTAAAAGTGTCATCAAAAATTCCCAACAAGATGAAGAAAAATGTGTCTGTTGCAAAAAATACTTAATGGACATTTTGCCCCTTTCATGATTAATGGAAGTGTACAGAGAAACGACATCAAAAGATGCTAAAATTGCCCCATCTGGGACATGTATATCCTTAATTTTTAGTAGAAAATCAGAAGTGTCCCGTAGATATGATCTCATAGTATATACATGGTTGGACAAAACACGATCAAGAAAGATAGATATATTACTCATAATACTACCCTGTCCAGACACTATCGGTCTCCCAGGAGGATCTACAAGAGATTTGTGAATTTTAGGTATGTACAGTATATTATTGCAGTGATAGGATTATCAACCTTCAAGAAATCAAATAATTTCTTGTCCAAGAGACCCTGTTGTAAACCTTCATTTAGTACATTCAAGACCTTAACCATGAATATATTCCTAGGATCATCAGATAATCTACGGTATATATTATCATCATTTAGTTGTCTACTGATTTCTTTTAGATACATAGCTGTATCCATAATGAAGACCGCACACCCTTTATCAGCGGGCTTGATCGTCAATTTTTGACTTTTCACTAACTCATCAAGAGCCATTAATTCAGCATGTGTAATGTTAGGATGTAAAATACCCTTATCTGTTTAACGTATAGAAGCAATATCCTTTTTAACCAATTCCATAAATGTAGATATAGCAGGGGACACTAATGGAGGTACAAAATCACTTTTCACTTGCAATTTGTAATCTACAAACCGAAGTTCAGACGAATTAGGCAATTCGGTAGAGACATTACTTTTAACACTTTGATGAAACCACACTTTCAATTTAATATTATGAAAAAACCGATGTAAGTCCAGTTCTAGTTGGAACCAGTCCACTTTTGTAGCAGGACAAAACGACAAACCCTTGCTGAGTAGTTTCATTGGTCATCCGTAAGAGTAACCGAAGAAATATTTACCACAATTTTTTTGTCGGGAGAATCTTCCTTTTCTGATTGTCCACATTGGATGATGGTACTGTCTCCTGTTTCCTTTATCTGGTTTTTCTGAAAACGTCTGTGTTTACGTCTTCCTCTCCTTGTGCGTTTCCTATAGGCATATCCATGTTGTTCAAAGTCCCTAAAAAATCTTTCTTTGCATTAACATTTTGGGCAAAATTCATTCTTTTCTTTGTTTTCTTATTATCCGGATTATCAAAGCTATAATACCAAGTGTACACACGTCCATTGAGATAATCATTTAAATCCCTGTGCCACTTCCTTTTCTTAACATCTTCTATTTCACCACAAAATTTAACCAGTGATATATTTAACCGATCCAAAAGTGACGTACAATCACTTTCCAACAAACTGGACTTGAGTGCTGACAATGATTCTTGCAATTTCAATTTAAGTGAAGACAATTCCTTAGATAAAAAGTCCATATTTAATAGCATCAAATCCATCGCATATTTTTTTGAAATCTGATCATATTTCTGACGAAAATCTACATTATTTATAAACATTGTAGGACGTAACGGAGATCTCATGCCATGTGGTATTCTCTGGTTTTTATAATATTCACTTAAAGTAATCAAATGCAGTTCCAATGTTATTAATCTCTTGGAATCAAATTCATAATTACATTTCATATCAGACACTGCCGGAACATTAAGGAAAGATGCATCACCTTCTATGCCGTTCAAAATCCTACCAGTCTCCTCTTTGTTGTAGGAAAACCCATGGGTAGAAGCCATATCTGTAGCGCTTATATTCTAGTCCAATATAGCATTGGTGCCAGTAGTTTGGTCCATGATAGCAATTGAAGAAATAAGTACAGCACTCAAAATGTTGAAACCGGGTGCCAGCAGAAGGGTGTTAGACCAAAACCCACTTGTAGAAAAAATGAAGAATCCACAGCACTCCAATAGATTTAAAAAGTGAAAAAACTGTGCTTTTATTCACCCATGTAATGGAAACGTTTCAGCTCTGCTATAGAGCCTTTTACAAGCAATGTGATATAATCATACAAGGTAATTTATACAAAATAGATAATAAGCATAATTAATAACCATCAGTGTAAAATACATATATCAAAAAACATTAAGTGAACCACAATTACATGTTGTATATGTCAATAAATAGCAAGTGTCAAAATCTCCAAACAGTTACACAATTACATGATACAGTGCAAAAAATTCATCTAATAATTTAATTGAATAATTGTGGATTGTGATGGATTGTGATGTAAATATCCTATAAAGTCAGACACATCGTTCCCCCAAATGAGGAGAATATCATCGATGTATCTGCCGTACCAGACAATAGAGTGAGCGAATGGATTGTCAGTGCTGAAAACATAAATATGTTCCCACCACGACAATACCAAATTCGCCAATGAAGGTGAGTATTTAGATCCCATTGGGATGCCTCTCACTTACAGAAATAGCTTGTCATCAAAAGAAAAAAAGTTACGTGTCATAAGGAATTGGGTTACAGACATCATGTCTGTATAAGGTCTTCTGCATAGTTACTAAATTGTCTAAGATGAAACTCCAATGCCAATAAAGCAATTTGATAGGGTATGCAAGTATACAGTGAAATGACATCACAGCTCACCCAAGACCAGTCGTGCTGCCATATCTTGCCATCCAGATTAATTAGGACATCTCTGGTATCTTTAAGATACCCTGGTGTCCTGTGAACAAGAGGCTGAAGTAAACTATCAAGCCACTGGCTCAATCTCTCTGAGAATGAACCAATGCCAGACACAATTGGTCGCATAGGAATGGGGCTAACTTGTTTGTGGACCTTAGGGAGTCCGTAGACAATAGGGTTAACAGGATCAAAGATCTCAATATATTCCCTTTCCTTTTTAGATAAAACACCTAAATTTTCTCCCTCCATAATTAATAGATGCATTTCCTTTAAGTATTTACTTGTGGGATAAGATGATAACTTTTGATACGTATCCCTATCATCAAGTAATTGTAACATAGATGTTTTATAGTCATTCACATTCATGATCACTACAGTCCCCCCTTGTCCGACATTTTAATTATTATGTCTGAATTTTCCTTTAAATCTCTCATAGCTGTATTTTCACTTGGGGATAAGTTCGGATAATACTTATTTCCAGACATCTGATCATGGAGCAGCTTCAGGTCTCTCTCAATGAGGACCTGGAATCTGTCCATAGAGGAGGATCTGGATTGCACAGGATAAAACATCTTGTTGGTAGTTTTGAATTATTCTGCATGTTCCACAGGAGCAGCTACGACGGATTGTGTGCAGGAGCTGGAATCCTCCAGCACATGCAAAAAAACCAAGTAAAGAAGCTCATTAAAATTTTGATTAGAGTTCTGATTTTGATTTTCTGAAAATTCTACAATTGATGGAATTTCATCTGCCTGAAAAAAATGTCGACGGACAGTTAAATCCCTAATGAATTTATTTATGTCCTTTAATGTGGAAAAAAAATCAAAATTCTCCAGAGCATAATTAAGTCCAAAAGACAGAACCTGAAGATGTTCATCCTTTAGGATCATATTTGACAGATTCAAGACATTTAGTGAGGCGCTGGAGGGTCCAGAGTATTGTTCTGTCTCGTTTGCATTCTTTGATTTGTTTTTATGTTTTCTACCACCCCTCCTCCGGCGGTGCTGTTGACACTTCTCTGTTTTTTTTAGCCTTTTTGCTTCTTGGAATTTTTATAGTATGAACGGCTTGTAGATGAAATTTCTTCTGATGTATCCATATTCACATTTGAAAGTTCTGAATCCAATGAGCCACAACTAACATTTCTTCCATGTTTTTTATTTTTTCGCCATGTACTACCTTTGTGTCTATGTTTGAGGATGGATTTTGGAGTGCTGGTATCTGAAAGCCAGCGTCCCCATTCATATGCCTGATCCTGCTTGTAGTCAAAGGTGTCTCTTTGAAACTTTGTTTGTTTAGTGTCCACGACAGACTCCTCGATCTTACAAACATTATCTTGAATAAATTGTAAATCTTTGTGAAAAGTAGGTAAGTCCTTATATAGTTGCAGTTCACCATCTAATTGTTGTAAATCCTTGGATATGTCTTCCAATTTCTGCTCCTCATATGTCGTTATCAATTCCATCAATTGTAGAGAACATTTTGATAAGATCAGATTCTACTTTGTGATAAATTCAGATGAGTAGACCGTGGTAGGAATTTTTTTAATGCGTAATCCACGTGGAATCATCTCTTTTTCCAGATATTTTTTTAGGGTTGCTAAGTCTCACCAAATCCGCATTTCTTGTGTCATTAATTTTTCCATGTTTTTAATTTTATTATTGTAATAAAGGTATCTTTGGCTATGCCCCTTGGCTGTGCCCAAAAGCCTTTGCGCCTTTCTTTCTATTTGTTTAAAAACCATTGTTTAAAAGACACTTCTGCCAAAAAAGCCAGTATCCAATGCAGGCGTTGCTTGGAAAAAAAAAAGAGGGGTATAGATACAAACAGACTCTCTCAAAATATCTGGCTGGTTCCTCCTATGCCTCAAAAAATAATTATTACATGCTGCTTGGTAGAGCACGACTCAGACTGGAATAACAAAAAAAAAGAAAATCGCTTTGCAGCTCCTTTTCAGCATTTGGGTTATTACCTCTCGCACGTCCCCCTGCCCTCCACACAAAACAAAAAATACGCAAGCCAAAAGTGGACAGCAGTTTAAAAACAGCCAAAAATCAATAAAATGGCCTTTATTTCAGACCATAAACATAAAATTCGCAGAGGCAAACATAGGGGGAAAAGCAAAAGCACCCTCGGAAAAACACAAAAAAGTTTCGGGCACGCCGTTCAGGCACAGTTTTTTTTGGCTTTTTCCTAAACACGCTGTCCCGGGCGATAGGCACAAATCCGCCTCACCGGGGGCGGGGGAGGGGCCACCCACCCGCTCTTTGACCACCCCAAAAACCGCCCCCAACACAAGGATTGGAACCGCTTTACTAAACAGTCAGTAGCATGGGTTACTGACACACAAGACTGTCAGCTTCCCTCCCCCCGAGTCCAGGCCCCTCGGTGACACTACTGCCCAAGTACCACCAAGGGCAGCACGGGAGATACTCTGGGGAAATTTTCTACCCTCAACTTTTCCCCCCCGTCACTTTTTCCACAGAGGAAATTTAATCCTTGAAATGCTTCGTCCTTTGTTATTTCTGATTTTCCCCCCTTCTTTGGATCCACAAAGAAAATCCTTGTTGTTCTAAAAAAAAAAGGGGGCATTTGTTTTTTGGTGCTCCTGAGATTGAATTTGCATTGTGTTTTTCAACCTGTCCTTTTCTGCCACAGTGGCATATATATATTGCCTTTTAAACATTGCCCTTTCCCCCCAAACCATTTTTGGCCACTAACCACAAGATGCAAGGGGGAAAATTTAAATTAAACCTATTATCCTTCTCCTGATTGGGGACTCTGGGGTTCGAAGTTGGACCGTTTGGGTAAATGATTTTTTAATACTTTTTTTTTATTTAATCCAACCTTTATTTTTTTTTCCCGTCCCTTTCCTCCAACGCTTTTCTTACCCTTTGTTTTGACTATTTTTAGAAACCCGGGAGGATTTTTTCCCACAACAGAAATCCGAATCTGACAAATCGAATATAAATTAGGGGTTTTAGTAAATCACTATTTTTCCAAAAATAAAAACCCGATTGTTTTTCACAATCTTTCCGATCCCACAGATATTTATTTTTTCCTTTCTTTAAATTTCTTCCCAAATTCACATTTCGTTTTATTTTTTGTTCTAATTCAGGGAAATCTGGAGGGCACAAAAAATTTTTAAACTCCACTACTCCTATTTTAATTGTCACTTAACTTTTAAAGAAACCTTTTTGTATTCTAACGTTAATTTATCAATTCAAATAGCAGTCAGTCAGCAATTTTTCCAAAAACCTTTTTTTTTAAAAGTCGAAAACCCTAAATGTGTATCGGCTCAAACTAATCCTTAAAACTTTATACCAATTTTTTGTTGCATAAAGCTCTAAACTGCACCTCCCAACCCGCCCGAAGTTGTTTTTTTATAATCTTTTTTTAATTTTTGAAGGCAAAAGTGGGGTATTTGTTTTATTCAAGGGAATGGTTTTGGGTTTGAAAATACTGCATTAAACTTCCTGTGAAAAATATCCAAATTTAAATTTTTTGACTCAAAACCTGCCATTCCCAAATTCCCCACCTGAACATTCCTGTTCCCCAAACCATCAAATAAGGGGTCGGGTGAAATGCTCTACCAAAAGGGTTTTTAAACAAGAATTATAAACCTAATACAAATTCAGGCAAGAGGGTTACCACAAAAATTTTTAGGAAGGGGTTTTAAAAAAGGGCTTTTTACCATGAAAAGGGCATCTATTTAACGCAAAAAGAAAAAGAAGGAAAAAACTGATTTTATTATTAGGTACCTTTGATGATAGAGCTAATGAAATGAGAGGTATACTTAGAAGACATTGGCACATTCTAAAAGCAGATCCGGTACTTTCTGAAGTGATTCTGAAATATCCTAGTGTCACCTATAGAAGAGGAAAGAATCTCAGGGATGAATTTGTGCATAGTCACTTTGAGGGAGATAGTAAGAAAACATGGTTACAGTCTTCAGTGGTAGGCTCATATCCTTGTGGCAACTGTTCATTTTGTCCATTTATATGGAAAACTAAAGAATTTGTTAAGAGAAGATTTGAGATAAGACAATTCATCAACTGCAAAACCAGTGGGTTATTGGGGGTGGTTTATTGGGCTATATGTACCTGCCCCAAGATTTATGTGGAAAAAACCATACAGCAGTTTCGTCGTCAGATTTCTAAACATCTGAGTACTATTAAAACTAGAGGTGATACTCCCATAGCGAGACACATTTTGGAAGTACATAATGGTGAAATAGAGGTGGTAAAATTTTGGGGCATCTGTGTGAAAAAGATAGGGGAAAGAAAGGGCAATTTGGATATGATTTTATTGCAGGAAGAGGCAAAATGGATATATAAACTCAATACATTGAATCCCAAAGGCCTAAATGAAGGCTTTCCATTTTCAGCATTTATTTAACCCTGCTGATTCCCTATATAACTTTTCAGTAATAACAATATAATGTGATAAAATACGGTCAGTGGTATAAGAATAGGTAAAGATATGACTATAAAAGTACCAGAGTTTATATATATATATATATATATATATATATATATATATATAATATATATATATATATATAATATATATATATATAATTATTTTATTTTTTTTTTTCCCTACCGACTAAGCAAATTCAATGCTAACCTATGCAAATACAATAAAACATGACTGCATTAGTATATCTGTACACTTCTACTGTAACGTAATTAACCAGTTAGTAGTATGTTGCATAATGTAGGATTTAAAAGTCATTTTTTTTTCCTTCCCCACCTTCATAACCCCTCTTTATCCTTAATCTTCTAAATATTTTATGATGATAATAAGTATGAATTACATGAGACCAGATGCAGCTCAGGAATAAATTACCATCTATTTATGCATATATTTAGTATTTGTATGTCGACTATGTAAATTAGACACAATAGAACATGACCGTACTAGCATTTCTGTACATTTCTATTGTAACGTAATTAACCAGTGATAGTAGTATGTCGCATAATGTAGGACGTATTCTGCTCAGTTCGTTTCAGGAGAGACACGCAGATGCAGTAATACGAGAGAAGCTGGGTGGAAGTCCATCGCAGTAAGGGCGGAAATGCCCATTGGCGTAGTGCGCAGGCAGCATGGTAAGATACGGCGGAAGCCCGTTATGGAGATGGCGAAATTGCCTGAGGAATGCTTGTCATAAGAACGCAGTGGCAGTAAATAGTATTAACATGCTTGGAGGAGAGAAAGGGGTGTGTTTTGAATGGGGTAATCAGTATTGTTGAATCTCTGGTGACTATCTGGTGAGCATCTGGATAGGGTGTGTACCTAAGACCATATAAAAGGAAGTGAGCTAGATCACATGGGAGCAGACCTCTATTCCCTGATGAAGCCAGTTTGCTGGTGAAACATGTTGGGGAGGTCAGGCATTACATTTTAATTTGTGATTTTCTACCTTTCTTTTATGTTATCCGCTGCAGAGGGTTTCACAAGGAAACCTTATATGCTTCATGCCCATCAGATTAGGGACGACTGTCCAAGTAAGATGTTTTGGATTCTTTTTTTGTAGTTAGCAAATCACTGTGTATATATAGGGTTTCCCTGCTGATATAATAGGTGGTATTCCACCAGATTTCAAAAATAGAAAAGGAGTTATTCCTTCAGAATTAGAAAGGGATAAAGTTATGAAACAAATTGAGAGGTTAGAAATCAGAGGTCAGTGTGTATAGAGGTTAAGTGTAGTACATAATAAAAGTTAAGTTTTAGTGCTTTATAGATTGAGAACTGATAGAGTTTAAGTTTGGAAAAATAGTAAAAATAGTTATTAAAGTCACGCTCAGCTCAGAAACAATCCCCTCTAGTGGGTGTGACCTGAGCAGAGAAGGGCTGTCTGCATACAGTGACTCATCATTCACTATGTAAACAGAGGTGCTGACTGGAATGTAATCATTCAAGTAGATAGCTGGAACGGGAGGGTGTTACCACATGCAATGATAGCTATGTGTTCATAATGACTCATCACTGCTAGAGTCTAGCTGCCTTCATTATTGTTTACTGTCTTTACCTCTTCTGATAGGAGGAGATAATCAGAAGACTTGAATTGTTTGATTCTCTGAATGTTCATTAGGACCTCTGAGATTACCCAGGAGCAGTAAAAAAAAAAGTCTGCCTACTGCTCTTTGTATAGTAATGGTGCCAGGGTATAGTGTCATGAGACACTGACCTCACTGTGTGCATTCCTACAGCAGGCACACAGCTTTCCCATGATCAGAAACTGATTGATGTGGGGATGTGACATCACCCACCTTTTTTAGATGCTAGATAGCCTATCCAGTGAACAGAAAAGTTGGGTGATGCCCCATTTCCCACAGTAAGAGTTACAATGATGAGATAGCTGTGTACTGCCAAATATATATTCATATATTATATATATTTTTACAGCTTGCTGCAGACAACCAGGAAGTGAAGTGGAGTAGAGATGCAGGGCATAATGTGTATATGTCTGAGAATGATAATGAATAGTACTAGGAGGCTAGGGGGCGAGTGCAGAAAAGTCCTAGACTGTAACTGCAGTGGATTCTGGGACTTGTAGGAAATAGCTGCAGGAGAACTACTGATCCTCCCAGAAGCAGAAAGTTTCACTAATCTTATGATATATGATTAAGGAGGCAAAAGAGAAGAAAAGAAACGTATGAAGGTAGTGGAATATCTTTATTTTTCAATATAAATGCTGTTTATAGTGTTCTATGAAATCATTAAACTTCTGGATAACCCTTTTAAGTCTTGCATTAGCAAGTAAGGTTTGTGTATGCACAATATCAGAATTTGGCATCCGTAGTTATCAAAATAGCAGCGGCGAAGTCAGCGATAGAGTCTCTAGCATCTGATATAGTGCTGCCAGCATAACAACCTCAATAGGGGTTGAAAAGCAGCCAACCTTAATTAACTGTAAATACACTTCCCCAATGGTATGTTCAAGGCATGATCAGATAAACTAAATTCGATTGGTACATAGTACATCCCATTTTTAACCTCTATAGGGTACAAGCTAAATTCACAGAGGATATTAAATGAAAATAACCTCAAATTAATAAAGACACATGATAAAATCCATACAAGCAACTCAAGGTTTGAAGTATAATATAATTATATTTATATATGACTTCAAGGGACTTATCCAAGGTACAGACCAGGCAAGAAGGGGCAGCAACTCACAATTAAAGATACCATAAAAAAACAACAAGATATTCTCAGATATGTTCTTAAGCCCTGTAACTATATCTGAGAATATCTTGTTGCTTTTTGTTGCAAAAGGGTGTATAGATGATCAAACCCTTTAGTAGTCAAGAACCTTAGGAAGATTCAATTTTAATGTTTAAAATAAAACATTGTTTTACAGTAAAAAAAAAATTAAAAAAAGTTTAAAAGTTCAAGTCACCCCCTCTTTTGCCATTTTAAAAATAAAAAATGTATTCATGTATTCCATAACATTCCAATCTATTAAAATATAACATAATTTTCACGTCCGCTGAAAACCGTAGAAGAAAAAAATCCAATATTGAGTTTTATTGGTCATTTCACATCCCTTAAAAATTGGAATGAAAAGTGATCAAAAAGTTGCATGTATCCAAAAGTACGCTTTAGCCCACAAAACATGCACCCACACTCAAGTTCATAAGTGGAAGAACGAAAAAGTTATTAGTAACAGAAAATGCAGCGCAAATTTAAGAAATAGAGAATGCTTATATTTTTTAGAAAAAACTAAGAAATTTAATGAAAAACCTCATATTTGGCACTGCCGGAATCGTATCAACTGCAGAATACAGATAACACATCATTTATACTGGAAAGTGAACACCCTAAAAACAAAACCTCCTCAAGCCTACCGTATTTGCGGGGTATACTTTTGGCGCATTGCAGCACAATTACACCCAAAGTATGCTGTGTGAACATACCCCAAGTCATTTGGCATGGGTAAGTCTGAAGAACTGTTTCAACATTTCATGTCATGGAGGTTGACAGGTGATGCAAAATAACAAGAGGGAGATGACAAAGTAATTTTATGCCCAAATTCTCATCTCCTTTAAGGAGGAAGAGTTGTGGATCCAGGGCCGTTCCTAGGCTAAACTGCACCCAGGGCAAGGTGAAGAAATTTCTCCCCTCACCCCCCTGTAACATAATGCGCCACGATGCAACACAAAAACAGGTTGTAGTCCCTGTAGCCAGATAGTAGCCCCTCTAGTAGCACCTATATCCAGGTAATAGCCCCTATAGTCAGGTAGTAGCCCCCTATAGTCAGATAGTAGCCCCTGTAGTAGCCCCTATAGCCAGGTAATAGCCCCTATAGTTAGGTAGTTGCTCCCTATATCCAGATAGTAGCCCCCTGCAGTAGCCCCTATAGTCATGTAATAGCCCCTATCGTCAGGTAGTAGCCCCTGTAGTAGCGCCTCTAGCCAGGTAATAGCCCCTATAGTCAGGTAGAAATTTCTCCCCTCCCCTGTAACATAATGCGCCACAAAGCCACACAGACACAGGTAGTAGCCCCCTATAGCCCGGCAGTAGCCCCTATAGCCAGGTAATGTCCCCTATAGCTGTCAAGATGATTAAATCAGGAGTGGAAATTATCTTTGTTCCACTCCTTTATCCAATTAAATGCCTCCTCCGAATTATATTGTTATTATTGCTGTCGGCAGCCGGAGCTCGAGAAACATGACCCACACCTTCCGTTTAGGACATGAATCTGCTTTATTCATTGTAAATTACATTCCAGTAGAACTGTTTAATCACATGACTATTCTATCGCTACATAATTGGTTAATTGGTGGTTGCTAAGAGACAAGTTATAATTTGCATGTACATATGAAGCATTAGCTGATATGACACATTCCCAAATGCTCTGTATCATCTGGGGGGAGGAGGAAGGCCTTGAATTTCTTTGTTCTAGCAGACACCGCATCTGACTCAAGGAAAGCTGTGTGAGAGATATCTGATACTTTGATAAGGATGTATAGCAGTAAAAGCAGCTTAACAAACTATCTGATGAGCTTAATAAGAATGTAATGATGAAACAGACTTTTGATGTTTTTTCCTTAAATTACCAAGTTGACAGTCCCCCCTAAAAACACCAAAATCTGTTCTAACGCTCCCCCTTAGAGCGTGAATGATGATTGATGCTCTTCCCTAAACTGAACAAGAATGGGTAAAGGTCACTCTCCTTAGAGAGCAGGGTGAACAGGTGGAGCGGGTGTTGAACCCACTGAACCACTGCCAGGCCTGCTCCAAGGGGCGTAACCAAGCAACCTCCTCGCAGAGTCTTTGATGGTCAGGATGACTGTTGACCAACGACCGCCAGGTGCCACCTCAGAGCAGTCCCCGGCAGAGGCATCACTGGATTGTGTACAATCTCATAACCCTCACTGATTCTGGAAAGTCATGATGGAGGTATCGCTTAATTGTTCAGCTATACCTTGTAAGGCATCTCGGGTGTAATTATCAAACCTCTGTTGATTACAAGAGATGTAATGGACCCAGTCCACACCTGTGTTGATTGTGATCTGGGGCATAAGTGATTCAAACCCTGCATTGACCTGATCCGTAGCTCTGAATTCATCAGGCACCCCCCTTGGTGGGCCCCTCTTGCATTTTTACCCACATCCAGACTAGACAACATTTGAAAGGATAAGGGAAAAGTTCATAATGACTTATTGGTCGCAGTCACTTTCTTGCAGTGTGAAGCATGCACCCAGGGGGGTCTTCCTTCATGTTTCACTGAGGTTAGGGACATCAGGAGTACTTGGTATGGTCAAATCTGGGCTCCAGAGAATCTCTGACATGTTTCTGCACCCACACAAAGTCACCAGATTGTAGCTTTGATCAGAGTCTGGATCTGAAATGGAGGAGAACACTATGGCATGGATTAGTTTCAATTCATTACACAGATTTATAACATATTTTACAAGGCTATCATTCCCTGCACTCAACTGCTATGTGTGAAACCTCCCTAATCTGGGCGGACCTGAGAATACTATCTCCTGAGGAGTGAGACCAGTGGGCTGTCTGGGGGTATTTCTGACAGAATGGAGTGCAATGGGTAGGATCTCGGGCCAGGGAAGAGATGTTTCTTTGCTAGCTTTCAGAATCTTGTTCTTCAGAGTGGCATTCATTCTTTCCACTTTTCTGCTGAATTCAGGCTGGTAGGTAGTGTGCAGGCCGAGGTCAGCTCCTACTAGTTTCCAAATGTCTCTGGTTACTTCTGCAGTGAAGGCAGGTCCTTGGTCAGATTTAATAACCTCAGGGATCCCAAATCTTCATATCAATTCAGTCAATAGTTTCTTCACAGTGGTTCTGACAGTCATGTTTGTAACTGGGTAGCTTTAAGCCATCCTGAGAACATATCCTCCACCACTAGAACATACTTGTATTTTCCATTCTTGGGTAATTCAATGTGTTCAATCTGGATCCGCTGGTAAGGATATAGTGTTTAGCCAAATGCTTCCTTGGTGTTGGCATCAGTCCTCCTGGGTTATAAGTATTGTATTGCATATTTCACAACTTCTAGCATGGCTACTTGCTGTGGTGGAGATTCCGGGTGTTAGGTATATCTTCTTGATTGAAGAAATCATCTGGTTAGTTCTTCTGTGTGTAGTATCATGAGCCCATTGTACTACAGCTGGGCAGAGTGGCTAGGTTGAGAGTAGTACATCTCTTCAAAGTGACATTTTCAGGCATCAATAATGGGGATTGTATACAGAGATGGCGCTGTTTACTGAGATGAGGTTGCTGCGACTGTTTCAGGATCATGACAATCATGATGAGCCAAAACATTGACCGGATGGCCTAAAATGATGTCTTGAGTTTTTTCAAGAAGAACTTGTGCAGCAATGATAGCTCTGAGGCAAGTAGGGACAGTCCGTGCAACAGGATCTAACTTGCAAGAATAGTATCCAAGAGGTCTCATACGCTCTCCATGTTTTTGTGTCAGGACTTCTGAAGCTTGGCCATAGTCTTCAAAATAGGAAGAAGTTGAAAGGCTGTGAGTAGTCCGGGATTCCCAGAGCCGGAGCTTGTAGGATAAGTTTTTTTTCAGGCTTTGAAAACACTCTTGTGCCTCAAGTGAGAGTTCATTGGTTTAAATAATGTCCTTGAAAGAATTGTATAAAACTTGCATAAGACTGGAGGCATTGGGTATCCATTGACGACAGTAAGTGACGAGGCCTAGAAATCCTTGAAGTTGTTTTAGATTGTTCGGTGAAGAAATGAGCATCACAGCTTTTTTCCCGATCATCAGTAAGGTGTTTGGTACCCTGTGATATGCATTGTCCGAGGAATACAACTTTCTTAGAACACCATTGGAGCTTGGACTGTGAGACTTTGCAGTTGATTGATGCCAAATGTTGAAGAAGACTCAAAGAGCTTGAATGACAAGTTGGAAAATCAGGTGCACACAAGAGAATATCATACATGTCCTGCAGGGCTTGAGTCAACTGGTTGGGTGAGTTCTGTGCCCCTTTGAAGCATCCTCGTCCAGGTGGGCTGAGTACCACGATAAGTGAAAGCAAAAGGGTATTGACAGTCCTTGTGTAATGGGACACTGAAGAAGACATTGCAGAAACCATAGACTGTGAAGTAGGCAGCTGAAGAAGGTACTTGGCTGAGAAGAACATGAGCTTTGGGGACCACAGGGTTCTCATAATCCGTGACAGCAATGACTGCTCCTGAGTCCTGAACCAAATGGTATTTTGGAGGTTCACCAGGGATAACTTTTCTTGTGAACAGGGAACAGAGATGTATTTGCAGGAGAAATGTAGTTATCCAGGAATGCTCTGATTTGTGACTCCAGAGATTGTTCTTGATCATGCTTAAAGGGATATTGAAGCAAGTGAGGCAGGGTAGCACCCTCTTACAAGAAGACATGTTCAGGTGAGACTGGAAGGATGCCGACATCATCAGGACCTTTAGACCAAACTTCAGGAGGTACTTGTGTCAAAAGTTCAGGAGGTGTTGCTTGATGTGGATAAAACATGTGAAGCGCAGGAACAGCTTGTAGAGCTTCATGTGAAATTGGAGTATTGTAGTCCAAATACATTCCAGAAGAATTATATCTGATAGTAGCATTCATCGTTTGTAGAAGATCAGCTTCAAGCAGATTAGTTGGGTAAGTAGGAGAGATAAGTAGTCTAGACAGGAGTCCATGATGTCCAATTGGCACAGGGTAGGTTAAGCGAGTCTGGGTTGGTCGTCCATCCACTTCAACGCATGAAATGTAGTCAGGAGAAAGTATGACGTCCAGTGGAATGTCAGAAGTTTTCAGAACCGATCTGGCTGCCCCAGTGTCTACAAGGAAAGGAAGTTGGTGGCCATTAATTTGAAGATTGACGGTCAACACGGGTTTAGAATGACTATGTAGTGGTGTTCTCTGAAGCATTGAGAAAAACAGTAGACATGGGTTTGCCAGAATCCTATGGATGAGGACGATAGGAGGTGTCTTGAGGTTGGAAAGGCGGATAAGATGCATCTTGAGGATATGCTTGTTTGCAATGTCTATGGTTAAGATTGGTAAATTGAGGTCCAATGAATGGATTATTATTGTAGGATTGAGGTCTGCGTTGTGTTTGTTTGTTGAATCTTGACGGTTGATATTCAAAAACTTGAGTCTGAGGTTGAAAGTGATTCTCTGCTTGAGGGTATTGCGGTAGTTGTTGTCCATTGGTAGCAAGATTCCTTTTGTCGTCACGAACTTTAGCTTTAGATATGTCCGGATCGGTTGCAGTAAAAACAAGTTTTCTGAGTTCGACCTTGTCCGCCAGGGAGTGTGTTCTGGAAAGGTTCTCTCGATTGGAATCTGTAGGTTGATAACCAGGGAAAACTTGCATTGGTTGATCGTAGAGTATAGTGTCTGGCTGAGCTATAGAGCCCTGTGGGAGCTCTTGAAATAGGGTCACATTAGAAACCTTCTTTAACTGTTGGGATGAATCAGTCTGTGCCTTAGCAATGGAGAGAAGTTGACTTCTGGATAACTGCATATTTTGCTCGATTAGTTTCAAAGTCCCAAATGGGTTTAAGTAAACCTATAACCATTGAAAAGAGGATTTTGTGAGCTTTAGTGCTCATGTCAAATCCATGGTCCTGTAATAAGGCAGACATCTGGTGATAAAAATTCTCCATGGATTCAGTAGGACTCTGAGTAGAATTGAAGATATTCACTGAGGATTCAGTCAAGCGTTCCTTTGCCGAAGAATGAAGTCGACGGCAGAACTCTTCCCCAGATGAATAAGCACTGATGTCCTCAACAGTGTCTTCTTGTAGGGCTGATTTGATGACAGGCAAAAAGTAATCCCCAGCCTTGATGCTGGCAACAGGGTATAGATCTTTCCAAGAGGCAGAATATGTCTTCTGTAGAGATGGGCGAATTTCCCGAAACTCGTTTCGTTCACTTCGCCGAATTTCCCGACAAAAAATAACTTCGTTCCGAATTACTTCAGGACGAATCACATTAAAAACAGCTATTTCCAGGCTGCACAGAGCCTGCAGGGTGCTGTAGAACATTGTGCCATGCTTAAATATGCAGGGGGAGCTTGGTTTGGTCTTCATACAATGTTGTGTTTTAGTATGACACGCAGATGACTGCCGCCGCTCTTAGAATCGCTTCACTATAAAATTCCCTGGGCACTTAAGAGGGCAAAACTGACCAAAAAACTGAAGCGGGAATGTTGCCTGATAAAGTCATGCCAGAGAAAGCTGGAAAAAAACAAGCTGAGATCTCATGTGTCAAGATTAGTGACAGAGTGTGGAGGTGACGTCGGCAGCCACAGCAGCAGCATGAGGTCAGACAGTGGCACAATGACACAGTGTGTAGGTCACGGCAGCAGCCACAGCAGCAGCATGAGGTCATACAGTGGCACAATGACACAGTGTGGAGGTCACGGCAGCAGCAGCATGAGGTCAGACAGTGGCACAATGACACTACTGGCCGGGCAGGACAGCTTCTCCACTGCAAACTCGGCAAGTTGCGGCCACACATCCAGTTTGGCTGCCCAGTAGTCCAGCGGATCTTCTAACTGGGGTGGCAGAGTGCTTTCCAAGTAGGCCACCACCCGTTGTTCAGGGTCTGCTCCAGGTCCTGCTGCTGCTGCTGCTGTGCTGTGGCGATGCCCTCCTCACTAGGCGGGTGAAGGAAGCTGCTCATCAGTGACTCCAGAAATTTGGTTGCTGCTGATGGAGCTGGTACTGCTCGACCCCCCTTCCCCGGCAGCGCGGCGTAGTAGTGAGGTGAAAAAACCCCCGGTAGCCCTGTCAGAGGAGGGTTTTTGCCGACATGGAGCGGCCAACTGATCGGAGGATTTCCCTATATATTTGAGTTTGTCCCCCCCTCTCAATAGTGGGAAAAAGGCTCCATTTTGGACCGGTAGCGAGGGTCAAATAGGGTGGAGACCCGAAGTCTCCCTTGCTGGATGCTGACTATTGGCTGTCAAACCCAGGAAAATCAGCATGCGGGGTCATTGCACAAGGGGGACCCCGAGGGGCCCCCTGTCCTTCATGTATCTGGGGTCATTGCTGTTTCACATCCCCATTAATCCTCCAGCTGCCCTGCCCCTCCTCTCTTGTCACCTGGGTAAAAAAACCCACTCATTTCACCGACAATGCTTCTGCTCCAAAGTCCTCCTTTCCCCCTCCCCTCCATTTCAGCCCCCCGGACTCTGAGGCCGCGGATGTAGTGCCCGTTCCCGTCCCTGTCCAGACAGATTTTTTCAGCATCGTTCCCGGACATGAAGATGGAAAGAATAATTATCCCGTGTCCTGGCAATGACAATAAGTCGCCTCCTCGAAAGGCCCCAACAAACGGGAGGTGTCCGCATGAGCTGCCCCCTGGCTGCATCAAAGTTCACAGGGGAGAACTTCTGTCTGCCTGGTAATCAAAAATCATTTGGCTTTTCCTTTTTATAAGTCGGTCCCAAAATGTGCAGGCGGGGAAATTTCCCAAGGGTGGAAAATGCATTATCAGAGTGTTTGGGGGAGGCCCCTTTGCCCTAACTCCCCCCCAATTTCCCCGGCTTTGTACGAATGGATAAAGTGCATGAAGTTTCGGCCCATTTTCGAATGTTTGAAGATCGGTGGAAGAAAACGGAACCTTTTCACAACCAGATGAACAGTGCGCGCAGGGCGATGGACCATCCCCCCCTCGGTGCGCGAGGAACCATGTTCCTCCCATTGTCCCTCACCTGGTTCCGATTTGCAGTTGGCGCGGGAAAACCACACTCGATTTCTTGTGCATGAGCGGAGCAGTTCCTCCCCGTGTGCTTCGTTCGCCGAGGCAAACCAGGTGTAGAACTGCATGACAGCTGTGCACTACAATGTGGTATGATGGGCGTATTGTGGAGGCTGAATGGTGGGGGAGGAGGAGGAGGCGGCATTGGGGGAGGGGCCCCAGTTTAACAATGTGGAGGAGAAAGGCCCTCTTGTTCAAAGTTGTTGGGGTGCTGGGCCGGAAGCCATTCACCCCCTGGGCCGTAAAAGGAAGGTATGGCCGACCGTAGTTAAAGTCAGACGTCCGCGCTGCATGCACTTGGAACAATCAAAGTCAAAGGGCTGGCCCACTTTGTTCTACATATTTATGAAAATGTGGTACTCCTTTTTTGGGAACATAAAAAATTTCGGCTTGGAATTTCCCCTCTGGTCGGCACAAGCCATTGTTCTCTGAACGGGGCAGATCCACCATTTGGAAAGAGAGGGACTGCGTACCAAAAATTGGAAGGAGCACGGTGCTGCTGCACTTGGATGGGTTGGGGGGCATTTTGTTGTCTCTTTGCAATCGCCTCGCTGAAAGATGCTGGGCATGGAGCGAGGGGCAGGGGATCTGGACCGGGAGATGGGGTCAAAGAGAAAAAAAGTCCTTCTGCGAGGGGGGTGGGGCCTTGATGGCGCAATCTGGTGCCATGGGGGCTGCTGCTGTGTGTTGCTGCGGCGGAGGATGGCCCCAATCTGAGCCAGTTTTTCCCCGGCCACCGGTTTGGGGACTCTGCATGTGTTAACCCAAAGGGCCGTGGTGAAAGTTAGCTCTGGCCCCCGCTTCCTTTTGCCCGCAGATTCCTTATTTCCATATCGGTCCTCCGGTGTCTTTGCAAAAAACTGCCACACCGCCGGTAGGATTTATCGCCAAGTTGCACTGAGTAACTACTACGCGCTGCCCCCTGCTGAGCCCTGTGCCCCACTTTCTTGGACCTTGGGGGGGGGGGGGGGGGGGGGGGAAACCCCCTTTTTTACCGTGGCCCTTTGGCTCCGACTCACACTGCTGCTACCCTGCTGACTCACGGCCACACAACCCCCTTGCTGGCTGCGCGCTGCCTGACGCGCAAGCTGACCCCTCTTCTCCTGACGATGATGAAGCCCTTGCCTCACCCGGCTCCCAAGTGCGGTCGACTACATCATCATCTATTTGTGTTTTCATCGTCACTGCTGTCCTCATAAACCGGCCCTTGGTATGCAGGGGGGAAACCCTCACAACATGAACCTCCCATGCCACTCTCAACATCTATACTTTGCCGCCTACTGAAAGAAGCAGGGGATATTGGCCCCATTTCTTCGCTGCCAAGTAGCTGCTGACTGCCCTCCTCAAATTGTTCATCCTCGCTATATAGTGGTGCTGAGCCCAGACCACATAGTAGATCTCTGGCTGAGGGAACCGGATGGGACAGAGGCGGGTTGAGGACGGGTGAGGGCCGCTGACCCGCTCCCAGGCCATGCCAACTCATGGTTGTGTCTGACGCTCCCACCGACTCTTGGCTAGGGTTGTCAGATGTCATTGGAGGAAGTGTATGCCTAGTCAACCAATCAAGAACACTTGGGTTGCTAGTCAGCACACAGCCGCTAGATGACAGCGGCAGTTGTGGCCTCACCGAGTGACCCCTGCTGGGACGTCCCCTTGCTGTGCTGCAACCTGGGCCTGGAATGTTTGTGCCTCTGCCACTCGCAGCTGAAGAGCCTGCCACCTCTCTGACATACTGTTTGTTCTAAAATGTACAGACACTGTTTGATGAAGATATCTGAATATGATAAATACACACCCTGTATTTGACTCCAAATGAACCCCTAAAAAGCTTGGGTAACCTTGGATATAAAAATTTGGGGTCCACAAATGGGCAGGAAAATTGACTTGTATGTGCCAATTAAAAACTGTGTATTTTACTGAATATTTAAAAAAACAAACAGGCTTAATTAACCTTCGGATATGAATTATGCTACGAATTTCTTCTGTGGCGGTGAAAAAGAAAGTTTCTTTTACTGAGTACAACTGCAGAAAAAACACTTAATTAACCCCTGGATGTAAATTGGCAAAAGGGAAATTTAGCAAACAAAAACGCGAGCTTTGTAGCATGTTACAATGGCGTGTTTTCTACGCTAAACAACAAGAGAAAAAATTGTAATTAATCTTCACTTGTGAATTATGCTACAGGAAAAATTTATTTTTTGGAGGTGAAAGATAGTTTATTTTAGTCACCACAGCAAAAAAACAACACTTAATTAACCCCTGGATGTAAATTGCACCAAACAATTGAGCAACCACAAACTATGAGCTTTATAGCGTGTTACAATGGCGTGTTTTTTACGCTGCACAACAAGAGAAAAAATTGTACTTAACCTTCGCTTGTGAATTAGGCTACAGGAAAAATTTATTTTTTGGCGGTGAAATAGACGGTTTATTTTTGTCACCACAGCAGAAAAACAACGCTTAATTAACCCCAGGATGTAAATTGCACCAAACAATTGAGCAACCACAAACTATGAGCTTTGTAGCGTGTTAAAAGGCGTTTTGTTAGCTAATTATTCACGCTGTTAACTATTTCCTCCCCCGTATTCATGCTCTCCCAAATTGCATTATCCCCTCTTTACAAACCCAGCTTCATGAAAAAGTAAAATGATTGGGCGGGAAATAGAAACAGTCTGAATAGTAATAAAGCAGAGACACAGAGACTACGGAGATAACACATGAAAAGAAAAATAGAGATTTTTGAATCGCCCCCCCCTGCCAAATCCCTGTGCTGGGAACCCCGGGCCAGGTAACCCCGCCCTGGTGCTGTCATTTTTGGGGAGAAAATATGTGCTGTGTACCGGTGGATGTATTTGGTCAGCGCAAGGGAAAGAAACTCTGTATCTGAGATGCCCCCTTTCCCAATGTTTTTTTGCATGGGAAAAGCGAGCCAGCAGATTCTTTGTAGATGGGGGGGGGGGAGAGGATCGAGGACCCAGTACCCCCCCCAGATTTCAAAACTCCAGCTCTTAAGACAGCCCAAGGAAGGTAAAATTCAGTCGTGGAAAAACCCCCTTTAAACACGTTATTTTGGGTTTAAGCCCAAACATCCCTAAACTAATCAATGTCTTCTGTCATCGCGGGTTCTCGTATTCTCAAAAAATGCAGATCATCTTCAATTAACTAAAAGGCTTGGTTTATTGTCTTTTTTAAACCCTTTTCTTCAGAATTCAGATCATCTGGTAAATATATCTGATATAACTGTTCTGTTAAAACTGTATTAACTTATGACGGCTTCGGGGTTTTGCTACCGGATCGTTTTGGGACGTATCCCCGATATCTCAATTTTTTTTATCCCGGACCCAGCCCTGACCCACATGAAAAGATACCCAAAGAAAATTTCACTATCCGTATTTTACTTTTCAGAGCAAAAAGGGGCATTAATTTTGGGAGGTTTTAAAGTTACGCAAGTACGATACTGTACCAGAGCCCCACCCTGGAGGACACCGAAACTTTCACAGGGGTCCTAAGGGGGGCGACAAACCACCAAAGCTTTCATGAAAAGTCCGAAAAAAAAGTAAGTCAGGATTTTTTAAAAATTGTGAATTACCTGTTTTTTGGGTTATTAGGCCCCCAAATGATTCGGGGGCTCCAGGCCGTGCAGTCATGGGAAGGGTCAGCCCCCCCCGGGTATCTCAGGCTTTTTAGAGCAGTCACCCCTTCAAGATGATTAAATCAGGTGTGGAAATTACTTTGTTCCCCCCCTTTATCCAATTAAATGCCTCCTCCGAATTATATTGTTATTATTGCTGCCGCTAGCCGGAGCTCGAGAAACATGACCCACGCCTTCCGTTTAGGACGTGAATCTGCTTTAATCACAGTAAATTACATTCCAATAGAACTTTTTAATCACATGACTATTCTATCACTACATGATTGGTTAATTGGTGGTCGCTAAGAGACAAGTTATAATTTGCATGTACGTATGAAGCATTAGCTGATATGGCACATTCCCAAACGTTCTGTATCATCTGAGGGGAGGTGGAAGGCCTTGAATTTCTTGGTTCTAGCAGACACCGCATCAGACTCAAGGAAAGCTGTGTGAGAGATATCTGATAACTCGATAAGGATCTATAGCAGTAAAAGCAGTTTAACAAAATATCTGATGAGCTTAATAAGAATGTGATGATGAAACAGACTTTTGATGTTTTTTCCTTAAATTACCAACTTGACATAGCCAGGTAGCCCCTGTAGTTGCCCCTATAGCCAGGTAATAGCCCCCTATAGCCAGATAGTAGCCCCTGTAGTAGCCACTATAGCCAGGTCCTAGCCCCCAATAGACAGATAGTAGCCTCTGTAGTAGCCCCTATAGTCAGGTAAGAGCGCCTATAGTCAGGTAGTAGCCCCTGTAGTAATCCCCTATAGCCAGGTAGTAGCCCCTGTAATAGCCCCTATAGCCAGGTAGTAGCCCCTATAGCTAGGCATTAGCCCCTGTAGTAGCCCCTATAGCAAGGTAATAGCCCCTGTAGCCAGGTAGTAGCCTCTGTAGTAGGCCCTGTAGCCAGGTATAGCCAGGTAATAACCCCTATAAGCAGGTAGTAGCCCCTGTAGTAACCCTTAGAGCCAGGTAATAGCAATATATAGCCAGGTAGTAGCCCCTATAGCCAGGTAATAGCCCCTATAGTCAGGTAGTAGCCCCTGTAGTAGCCCCTATAACCAGGTAATAGCCACTATAGTCAGGTAGTAGCCCCTGTAGTAGCTCCTATAGCCAGGTAATAGCCCCTATAGCCAGGTAATAGCCCCCTATAGCCAGATAGTAGCCCCTGTAGTAGCCCCTATAGCCAGGTAATAGCCTCTATAGCCAGGTAGTAGCCCCTGTAGTAGCCCCCTATAGCCAGGTAGTAGCCCCTGTAGTAGCCCCTATAGCCAGGCAATAGCCCATATAGTCAGTTAGTAGCCCCTGTAGTTACCCCTATAGCCAGGCAATAGCCCCTATAGCCAGGTAATAGCCTCCTGTAGCCAGGGAGTAACCCCTGTAATAGCCTCTAGAGCCAGGTAGTAACCTCTGTAGTAGCCCCTTTAGCCAGGTAATAGCCCCTCTAGCCATTTAATAGCACCCTATAGACATGTAGTAGCCCCTATAGCCAGGTAATAGCCCCTATAACCAGGTAGTAACCTCTGTAGTAACCCCTATAGCCAGGTAATAGCCCCTATAGTCAGTAAGTAACCCCTGTAGTAGACCCTATAGTCAGGTAGTAGCCCCTGCAGCTAATGATGATAAAACAAAGAAAACATACTCACCTCACCACGGTCCCCGTGTCCAGGTCCGGGAGCTGCTGACCGCGGAGATCCAGCATCGCAGGGGGTGTGATGAAAGCCGTCCGCCCCCTGTAGAGCTGATACATACAGGGGAGAAGGCAGGACGGTAATGATCCGTCCTGCCTCCTCCCTGTACCAGAAGCTGCACACTCTCTGTGTGCAGCTGCTCTCTACGGCCTCGTTCACACGGCTTATTTGTCCGCGGATTGGCGCCGTACTCCGCGCCGGATTTGCGCTGCAGTATGGCGCCAATCCGTCGGAGTAATTACGGTAATCCACTGCTCTCATAGAGAACAGTGGATTCCGTCGCTCCTCCCCACTCGGCGAATCTGCCGCGGGGGGAGAAAGTGACATGCACATTATTTACTGCGCGTACGTGCCATAGACAATGACAGTCTAGGGGGCCAGGTAGCGGCGCCCCCGCCGCGCTCCGGCCCCGCCCCCGCCCCGCCCCTTATTCATGCCGGATTTGCGAGCGCAATCTGGCTCACAAATCCGCCGTGAATAAGCCGTGTGAACACGGCCTAACTCTGCGCAACCGTTTTACAACGGCCGCGTAGAGTCAGAGGCTAATGGGCAGACAGATGAGGCGGGCAGCCATAGGAACGGTCCTGTGTGGATCAATGCATGTGGTCAGCCTGTCACAGGCTGAGCCTATAGAGGGGGATGCGGAAACACAAGTGCCACTTCCCATGAACATAAACAGTAGACAGTAGGGTGGAGATGGAGTAAAAGGAACAGAGGAGCACCCTTTTTGGACAGGAAGCATGGTGTCTGAAAGCAAAAGGGCCCCAATAACATTGGTTAACAGCTGTGTCAGGCCCAACCCTAAGACTAGTCAAGAGACGTATGCTGCCTGGACCTTCTTTAAAACCACATAATGACATAGCTGTGGAGATTTGCATGTTCTGTGTTCAGCACTTGAAATGATGCAAGAACATAAGCAGCTGAGCCGATGTGTTTTGGGCAGTATCTTCATGGATGTGCTGGGTAGACTGGCCAGAGCGGAGCTGGGAGGTCTGGGATCAAGTCAGGTCCATATTGGCAGTTCAACAAAGGTCATTGCAGGTTTGCGGTTAGATGTAATTTTAAACAGGTTTTTCTTTGTGCAATGGGATGTCCCAGGGGTCCTCACGGTGTTCAATAAAAGGAAAAGGTTATTGGGGTGTTACTAACTCAATGGGATACTCCACTGAGTCTATCCGTGATGCACCTATACCTAGACATGTATCCAGATAGGGTGAAGACTTAGCTGTTAAGAGATGTGTGAGCTGGGTTTTGTGATCCCTAGTTCAAAACAAGAGGCCCCTTTTCATAAGAAGAATATTGAGTCAGCTTATGAACATTTAGGGGTCTTGAGTGAGAAATTGGCTAAGAAACTGAGCTTGGCTTGTATGTAAGGCCCTTTTTCATCCCTGCTTTTTAAAAATTTGGTTATTTCCCCTTTGGGTGTGGTGCCAAAAAGAGGACCTGGGTAAATTTAGATTGATCTATCACTTTTCTTTGATTGTCAGTTAATGATAGTATAGATCTGAATCTGTGTTGCTTATACCTTGTTTGACGTGTTAGTGATCTTGGTGCGTGCATGTGGTCCCGGGGCTCTATTGGCAAAGGCTGACTTGGAGTCGACTTTTTGTTTGTTGCCGGTACATTCATCCAGTGTCCATCTGTTGGGTTGTTTTTGGAATGACAGTTATTATGTTGATCATTGTTTATCTACGGGTTGCGCAATTTTGTGCGTTTACTTTTAGGCTTTTAGTTCTTTTGTTGAATGTGTGGTTCGTGATTTGGTTAGCGTGTAGTCCATTATTCTTTATTCGGATTATTCTCTGTGCATTGGTCTCGCAGGGTTCATATATGCTATATGCTAATACATTAAATCTTTTTG
>JAODAL010052052.1:0-26244 GCA_025379985.1 Phyllomedusa bahiana
GGGCTACTTTAGTTCCCCATGGATGACTGTGGAGACATTCAATTGGGTTTCACTATATACAAAGATCGCCAAACCACTCTTATGTGATATTTATAATATTTTCCACACTTTAATTGCTCTTTGTACGTACAAACACTGTAAAGCAATTAAAACGTTTTTAGGCAATACAAACCATTAACCTTTTATGGGGGAGATTTAAAAGCCCAAACCCTTGAGTCTTGAATGCTGTTTGGGCGCGAAGTACATTATGACTAAGGCGTGTGTCCGCCAATACCCTCCCCTGCTCGATAGCACAACTGTCACGTTTCAGGGGTCCGCCCCCTTTGTCAAGCATGTCGGGACTACTGTGTAACTATATTTATACAGATCCACATTATGATTAAAAACAAATTAAAACAATTTTGCAATAATAGGATAAGTTTCTCTTTTTATATATACCATTTTAATTACTTTTATTTCAACTTTTATCTATTCTAATGCAATCTGCTATCTACCTATGACCCTACGAGCTTTGGAGCTTTTTCAAAAGATAATACGTCCACTTCCCACTCTTCGTTCATGCCTTTCGGAGTTAGAAGTTTTCCAAACGATTAATCCAAAAGACTTGCCTTTTTAAATAACTGAGCAAAAACTTTCATCCTCCCTCCTATTTTTGATTTCCTCTTTATACACCATTTTAAATCGCATACATTGTGTGATATTCTCCGAATTTTAATATTATCCCCCTTGTTCTCATTCTGTGTATTTTCTTTTTCCTTCTTCTTTTTTGTTTTAAACAACCTGATTTGTGATTTGTGTTCATTTACACGTACTTTGATTTTTCTAGAGGTTTGTTCGATATATGCTAAGCCACAAGGTCATTTTAGCATATATATATTACTCTCTCAGTATTACATGTGAAAAAACAATTTATTTTAATTTCATACCCTTTTGATGGATGATTAATCGTACTACCTTTAATGATACTATGGCAGTTTTTGACATTCGGCCTCAGTATTTTATTGTGGCTGAGATTTGTGGATGATGTGTTCATGCTCTGGACAGGGACAGCAGTGGAATTGGAGGAGTTCAATACATTTTTGAACGACATCCATCCACTGCTAGAATTCACTGAAACTAAACATCCTAGTAAAATAAATTACCTAGATGTGACAATAACAAAAGAAGGAGATAAATTAAAAACATCTTTATATTCAAAGTCAACAGACAGGAATAATTTATTAAAAAAGATAGCTAGCCTAATATATTCGAAGGCATACCGAGAGGGCAATTCTGCAGAGCAAGGAGAATATGTACTACAATGGAGGACTACCTTGATCAAAGTGAAAAAATAGTGAGGAAATTAGTCATACGAGGGTATGATGAACAAAATGTAAGAAAAGTGAGTGAAGAAGTAGGTAGAACATCAAGAGAAGAAATGCGTAAAAGTAAAAAGAAAGTAACAAGAAAAACGTATACTAGATTTTATATCTAAATATGATAAACATGCTAATCTAGTCAAAAATTGCATATTAAAAAAATTGGAAAATTCTACAAAGTGACCCTGCTTATAAACAACTATTCAGTAAAAAAACCAAGATTTATATACAGAAGAGGTAAAACCGTAGGTATCTACATGGTGAAAGCAGATATACGAGAACCACAACATGTGAACAAACAACAATTTTAAATCACTCAAAAACGAGGGACATTTTCATGTCTCTCGTGTCAAAACTGCCATAGTATCATTAAAGGTTTGTACGATTAACATCCATCAAAAGGGTTGAAATTAAAATAAATGTTTTTTTCACATGTAATACTGAGAGAGTAATATATATGCTAAAATGCCCTTGTGGCTTAGCATATATCGGACAAACCTCTAGAAAAATCAAAGTACATGTAAATGAACACAAATCACAAATCAGGTTGTTTAAAACAAAAAAGCAGAAAGAAAAGAAAATACACAGAATGAGAACAAGGGGGATAATAGAAAATTCGGGAAACCACAGTAGCACGCCATTTTTATGAATATCAACACAATGTATGCGATTTAAAATGGTGTATATTAGAGGAAATCAAAATAGGAGGTGAGGATGATGTTTCTGCTCAGCTATTAAAAAGGGAAGTCTTTTGGATTAATCGTTTGGAAACTCTAACTCCGAAAGGCATGAACGAAGAGTGTAAGTGGAGCGTATATCTATGACAAGCTTCAAAGCTCGTAGGGATAGCAATATAGGATAGATAGCAGATGCATTGGAATAAATAAAAGTTGGAATAAAAGTAATTAAAATGGTATATATAGAGAAATGTATCCTGTTATTGCAACATTGTTTTTAATTTGTTTTTAATCATAATGTGGATCTGTATAAATATAGTTACACAGTAGTCCCGGCATGCTTTGCAAAGGGGGCGGACCCCCGAAATGTGGCAGTTGTGCTATCGAGCAGGAGAGCTATGGCGGACACACGCCATAAGTCATAGTGTACTTCGCGCCCGGATCAGCATTCAAGACTCAAGGTTGGACTTTTTAAATCTCACCATAAAAGGTTAATGTTTGTATTGCCTAAAAACGTTAATTGCTTTACAGTGTTTGTACGTACAAAGAGCAATTAAAGTGTGGAAAATATTATAAATATCACAGAAGAGTGGTTTGGCGATCTTTGTATATAGTGAAATGCATTAAGGAGGATTCAGGAGGTCCTGACAGATTGCCTAAGAGTCACATTAACCGGTGATATACACTCACCGGCCACTTTATTAGGTACATCTGTCCAACTGCTCGTTAACACTTAATTTCTAATCAGCCAATCACGCGGCAACTCAGTGCATTTAGGCATGTAGACATGGTCAAGACAATCTCCTGCAGTTCAAACCGAGCATCAGTATGGGGAAGAAAGGTGATTTGAGTGCCTTGAACGTGGCATGGTTGTTGGTGCCAGAAGGGCTGGTCTGAGTATTTCAGAAACTACTGATCTCCTGGGATTTTTCACGCACAACCATCTCTAGGGTTTACAGAGAATGGTCCGAAAAAGAAAAAACATCCAGTGAGCGGCAGTCCTGTGGGCGGAAATGCCTTGTTGATGCCAGAGGTCAAAGGAGAATGTCAGACTGGTTCGAGCTGATAGAAAGGCAACAGTGGACTCAAATAGCCACCCGTTACAACCAAGGTGGGGCAGAAGAGCATCTCTGAACCACAGTACGGCGAACTTTGGCAGAGGGGCTACGAGCAGAAACCACCCCGGGGCCACCCTTTCAGCTAAGAACGGGAAAACGGGGTTCCAATTTCCCCAAGCCATCAAAATTGGACAGTAAAAGTTTGGAAAAACTTGCCGGGTCTATGAGTCCCCGATTGTGCTGCGACATTCAAGGGTTAGGGTCAAATTTGGCTAACAACGAAAGCGGGGATCCACCTGCCTTGTATAAACGTTTAGGCTGTGTGGTGGTGCAGGTGGGGAAATTTTTTTTGGCACTTTTGGGGCCCCTTGGTACCAATTGAGCTCGTTGCAAAACACCTTGTTAAATCACCCACGAAAATTGAGGCAGTTCAAAAAAAAGGGGGTCAAACCCTTACAAAGGGGGGTTCCAAATAAAGTGGCCGTGATATAAGTGAAAAAAATTTTTATAAAGTGAAAAAACATTCCTTTTGGGCACGGGGGTCCCATCACCAATTGAGCAGGGAATACCTATATTATGCCGCATTTTACGACCAGGCAATCAAATGGTTAACGCCAAGACGAGTTTTGAAACCCCTTTTCCCTGGAGCCAAAAAGGGCTGCAAAACAATTTTTAATACAGCCTATTCCAGCACAGTTGGGGCTTAGACCCACAAAACCCCAGGGGGCGTCTTAAGGGTTTAGTAAACCCATTTCCGATTTTTCCTTACGCTGCGCCTACACTTGCGATAAAATTAAGTTCTGCCAGTAGGATTCCCAAGTCCTGACATTCTGTTACCCTTGCCAATTTTTTTGGGTCCTCCCTTTGAAAATATTTTAAGTTAAATTATACAGATTTCCAACGCTTTTAAGATATAACATTGAGTAAGAATACATAACACTATAAATGCATAAATACAGTCAGCACTTACAATTAGATTTGGGTTTTTGAACTACTACACTAATTTGATGGGCATCCTTGCCAAAAATAATAATAAAAAAAATATTACTGTAGACTCGTAACGGATAAATGAAAATTAAATTCCCCCCCCAAAACCCGGGTAAGTCAATAAATTTTTCTTTCTTTATCACAAATGTAACTGAACAATAATGACCCTCAAGCTTAGAAACTTAATACGACATTGCTACTATAATAATCTAGTGGAAGAACGATTCTCCGTACAATCCCCTGTAAAGTGTTTTTTTTTTTTTGAATTTTCAAAGTACCTACGAAGAGTCCACTTCAAGATCCATGGGAAGTTGTTCATTTTTTAAAAAAAGGAAAATTTCTACGTTTTATCCATCCTTAATTTTATTTTGTACTGAAAAATTTCTCATTTTCCAAATTTTTGGGCGTTTCAAAGCTCATCCCCCGGAAAGAAATCAGCGTATTTAAAAAGGAAAATATTTTGGAAACAGGGGGAATGTAAATATTTTAAAAAAAATTTAAAGATTTTCCATTAGTCTTGTATTTAATTTCTTTTACTCATAACATCCCCACACTGCTCTTGACAACTTAATCACCTTTTAAAAGAAAATGCCCACTGACAATCGTAAGCAAATATCATCGTTTCCTTTTTAGACAAAACAGGAGAATTAATAAATAAGAGGTTTTTAAAAAAATGCTCCAAATTTATATTTCTTAGAAAACAATATTCACAAAAAACAAATTCAAATCTTTACAAGGGAAAAAATTGCTTTTTAAATTTTACAAACCTAATTTTTACACAAGTTGGATTTTATGGAGGATCAAAGTCAAACCCTTGTCAAACACGAAAAAAAAATTTTTTCCTGTTTTTTTAATTTTTAAAATTCATGCAGGTGTTTGGGGTTTCTTTAATTTTGTCAGTCTTTATTTTTTACCATTTTTACCATAATTTTACTTGTCTTCATATGGGGCTAGGATCTATGATCATTTGATCATTGGTATAATATATTGGAATACATAACTGTATTCCAATGTATTATTCACCTGTCAATCACCATGTCCAAGGTTTGGCTTCCAGATTGTTATTGAAGCCAACACTCAGATCACGCAGTGGGGTGCCGATTGAGACAGGGGCGTCCACTCCATCTGTTATTCCTCTTAGATGGGCGATTGCCATTGACATTGTCATTCTTAGTGGTTGATTGTCCGTGACCAGCATAAATTCCATTTCAGTCCCATGTGCCAATCATTTGGGCTCAGCTCCTAAGCCCAGATGATGATCAAGATGCACCAGTAGATCAAATGTTAGGAGGAGGTTAATCTGAGCAAGGAGACCAGATACCCTGAAGATTCTGTTCTTATCTAAATGTATTCAGAAGTACTGGTGATGTTATACCATGATTAGTAACAGACTTACTGTTAAAAATACTACGGGATCTTTAGTCTAATTTCAATGTCTGGAAATTAAAAAAAGTTATTGTGTTAAAGTCAGGAACAGGTGCTATCCAGCAAATATCAGAACAAAAATTGGTTCAGCAAAGCAAATAAAAAAATAAATCATATTCATGCGAAAGTGAATTTCTTTATAAATTTAGGTGCAAATAAAATTGTGATCATCAGTAGTGTTGATCGAACTATTCAAGAAAAGTTAAGTTCGAATCTAACAACTCGAAAAACAAACAGAACACTTTACAGTTTGTTCGAGAAAAGTTCGAGTTCGACATGGCGTTCGACACACCAGTTTTCAGTGCCTTTCTACACTTTTGGCAGCCATACAATCACCTTTCTGCACTTTTTTGACAGGTATCCAATCAGTGCAGAGCACAGAGAAGTGTCAAAGATGTCACAGCTGAGGTGTAGGGCTCTCACTGGCTGCTAAAATCACATGACCATGTTATATATATTTCACTGTAGTTTGTTCTGAATGCCATTTCAGCTCAATCTCTGTACTATACAGAATGCTCTTAGTTAGATAGCATTTTCCTCTCCATAGACAACAATAGTTAGGGAGTTTGGTATTGCTGGCTCTCATATACATGGGTATATATTATATAGAGTGCTTGGATTTGCTAAATCATACTCAGTGCCCAAAAGTTCTGTTTTTGCAGTATTGGGGGTGAAATTATTCTATAGCACACCATCTCCAATTCTCCTATACAAAGAAATATATTCAAAATGTTGGTTTGTTGGTGAAATTATACTGAGTGTAGAAAACTTCATTTTTTGCAGTTTTGGGGGTTCAGTAATTGTATAACACACCGACTCCAAATCTCCTGTACAAATAAATAAAAAATTTATTTTAAATAGTGGTTGGTTGGTGAAAATTATTCTGAGTGGAGAAAAGTTCATTGTGGCAGTTCTGGGGATGAAATACCTTTCAAATATGCCATGTTTTATTGTCATACAGATATATATCCAGGAAATAGTGTTCTCTCTGTTGCTAAATCTTAGTCATTTACTTTAATGAGGTTCGAGTTCGACTCGAACTTCGAACCGAACACTACTACTGTTCAAAGTTCGACTCAAACCCGAACATTTTACTGTTCTCTAATCTCTAAACATCTGTCCATTAAGGAGCATCTGGGTTTATCTGAACTGCACTCACAGAAACCCTTCTTACCCCACCTTCCATTGTTTACTGGACCCAGATCCTGCTGCTTACAGAACTGTCTCTATCCAAGTTTATGATAGGACTACAGGTCAACCAATTCCAACTGTAGCTAAACAGCCACTCAATATTGCTAGCAATTCTCCTTCGGTTCATAAATCAGACCTAAGCCCCCCTATAAGTCACCCATGTACATTTCTTCTTTTAAATTATATGTTATCCATAGCTTACTATTTTTTCCATGGCACCAGTAGATGCCTCATAGCTAGCTCAACATTGGCTGAAGATGTGCTGTTTCTTTTGAAGCTCACACAGCACATTTCAATCTCATGGTACCCACTTTGTCCTACCCTGAAAATGGGGATGATCATGATCAGCTATACCTGTATCTTGTCTCCTGGCTTTCTATCTTCCTGCTTTCCTGCCTCTCCTGCCAAGGAAAAAGTCAGATTTCAATTACCAAGCCTAGTACTACTGTCCTGGACTTACAGAATTTTCAAACAATTCATTTATTCACTTAATTCATCCTCATTAAAAATTCCAAATAACACTGTTCTTTTTGTTATTTCTCCTAATTCTTCTAACAGATCCCAGTATCTAGATGCTCTGAACAGTGTCCTCCAGGTTACAAAAGAACTTTAAAGCCAGGAATACATAAATGCTGCTATGAATGTCTACAATGCTCAGAGGGAGAAATATCCAATGGAGCAGGTACAAAATCTGAAATCTTACTGTTTTCTTCTAATTTTGACACAATTGTGATTGTTACCCTCAGGACTACATATATCATTTTAAAGCATTTTACACATTGCAGTTAGTGTGGAAATGATTTAAAATGAATTAGTTACATAAAAACATCTAGTTCTCTATGTGACTTATCTGATGATATGGGGATATTAGTTTATTAGATGCCTTTTACCATTATTCAAGTTTTAGGTTTTCACCAAACTTCTGTAATCTTTAGGCTTACTGTATACATATTATTTTTGCAGACAGTGTATCATGCCAAAAGTGTCCAGAAGATCAATGGCCAAATGACATGAACCAATGTGTACCAAAACCTATTGAAGTCTTATCCTACAAAAATGACTCTGCAGTTCTCATAGTCTCCATTATTTCTATCTTATGTTTTTTCATAACATCTATAATCTTGAGTATCTTCATTATTTTCCGGGACACTCCAATCGTTCAAGCAAATAATCAAATCCTGAGTTTCATTCTATTGGCTTCAATTATGTTGAGTTTCCTCTGTGTCTTTTTGTTACTGGGTCGCCCTACACATGTCACCTGTATGCTTCGTCAGACTTCATTTGGGATCATTTTCTCAGTAGCAATTTCATCTATTCTCGCTAAAACCATACTGGTCTACATGGTCTTCAAAGCCACCAAACCTGGAAGTTTCTTAAGGAAATTTATCGGTGTAAAAATTACAAACTGTGTGGTCTTTTTCTGTTCATTTCTCCAAGTTTTGCTGAGTATAATCTGGTTATCTACTGCTCCTCCATTCCCAGAAAGGAACACTCACTTATATCAGATAAAATTATATTCCAGTGCAATGAGGGGTCAATGCTGGCCTTCTCCACACTCCTGGGCTATATGGGACTACTTACAGCTGTTAGTTTCATTGTTGCTTTCTTGGCCAGAAATTTACCAGATCGTTTTAATGAAGCTAAAACCATCACCTTCAGCATGTTGGTTGTCTGCAGTGTCTGGGTGGCTTTTATCCCAGCCTATATGAGTGTTACTGGGAAAAAATACAGTTCTTGTAGAAATATTTGCTGTAATATCCTCAAGTGTTGGCATTTTGGGCTGCATATTCTTCCCAAAATGTTATATTATTCTGGTGAGACCAGATTTCAACTCAAAGAGTAGTGTTTGCAGGAAAATAAAGGTAAACACTTGTGAGTGAATCGGTTTTTGGAGCACCATGAAGTGATTTAGGAGAATGTAAAATATAGTCCTAAAGGTCAATTCATGCCAGATGAAATTTGTGCACATTGTTGTTCCAAAAGGATTCTCTCACAGCAGCAGTTGGTGGAGCCGATATCTTCCATCCTAGCGAATTCGGGGGGAAAAAGATGTTTTTCATTTAAGCACTATTTTTAGTTTAAATACTTGCAAGACATGGAAGTCAATGGTTCTGTTTAGTGTTTGTATGTTTTCAACACCCTGTAAAAATAGTGCAAATGTGGGGCTTGTAGGGTATGGGACTTTTGAGCAATCCCAAAGGATATGAAGCAAGGAAACATCATGTCCATATTGCTTCCACCACAGTGGAGAGGAGTTAGGGTAAATTTTGTGTAAGCGGGTTGCTGTTTATTATTACCTAATGAGAAGCTTTTGATATTGCTTTCCAAAGTTTGATTCATGAGCCCACAAAATTTCTACCTTCCATTACATAGAGAAGGATGTTTACCCAGGTTCTGATTTCCTTTTGAGAATGTTAAAAGGTGTAGTTTTTTTGTTAATATGTCATAAATATGTCATAATATGACAGGTTCTGAAAGCTTGTTGTGGTTTAGGATGATCAGATGAACAACAGGGGAAAAAGAATGTATGGGAAGTTATTTTGTGGTAATCTGTTTGTACATGGATTGGTCAGAAGTGGGGAAACCATAGGCGTTTTGTATCATGAAGAAAGGCTGACTGTGGGAAACATTATATTAGTCAGAAAATGAGGAAGCTCCTTTTGATATCAAGAGATCTTCTATATAGGTGATGGAAAAGAAACAGTGAAGAAGCACACACCTAGTGCAATATGTAAAAAGTAAGTAGGAAAGAACGGGTTGGGTGGTTTATCTCACAGCAGCAGTACAACACACTTGTTCACCTTGTGGAATAATTTTCTTTGGTCGTCCTCTCGCCAATGCTCCCTCACAGTTAGGTCAGGGACCAGAGACTCTCTGTTATGACAAAAGTAATAGTTTTGTGTTCTCTTTTCAAAGAAAATTATGAAATTGATATAATTTAATTTTATATTGTTTTAAGTTGAGAAATAAGGGACATTTCTTGCCCTCCTGGCAAATCTAGTTCCGTTACGAAAACTCAAGTTCAGACAGATCACATCGAAATAGGTCTGCCTGTTCGAGCAGTAATGTGCCTAGTTTGCCGAGTCACATTCACAAACGTGTCTAATAGTACAAATGTAGTGTGACATGCCCCCAGAACATCCTCTCATCTTTGGTGCATTACAAAGTGTTGGGACAGGAATGCAATGCGGTAAACATGTTTATTCGATCTGCCATATATCGGGAAATTAGGCGTACTAATCACTTTGGCTGCATTTAATGCCAGAAGATTAAAACTGACCCCTTCATGCATGTTGCCCTTAAACTGTCCAGGTGTGCTAGACTTATAAACCAAAAGACCAACAGATCACCAGCAGTTTTATTTATGGTTACTGAACATGTACACTGAGGACATAATGTTTATAGCACTATATCCTCTTTTCTGATTTTGCCCTGCACAATCTCCCAAACGTTTCACTTATTTGTAATATGAACCAAGTCAATTTGCCTAACATCTTCTTCTATCTATGCAGTCACCATGTGTTTTTTGAGTCTTTTTTGTACATGTGTTTTGATTTAGCAAAATATACCTTTTATGTACCTGAATTAGGTGTAATAAATAGAGATGGGCGAATATCTCTAAAATTCGGTTCGCCGACTTCGCCGAATTTTCCAACAAAATTTGTTTCGGTCCGAATTACTTCAGGATGAATTGCGTTAAAAAACAGCTATTTCCAGGCTGCCCAGAGCCTGCAGAGTTCTGTAGAACGTTGTGCCATGCTTAAATATGCAGAGGGAGCTTGGTTTAGTCTTCATAAAATGCTGTGTTTTAGTATGACACGCATATGACTGCCGCCGCTCTTAGAATCGCTTCATTCTAAAATTCCCTGGGCACTTACAGGGGCAAAACTCACCAAAAAAATTAAGCTGGAATGCAGCCTGATAAAGTCATGGCAGCGGCAGCTGGAAAAAACAAGCTGAGGGCTAAGATCCTATCATAGTGTCAAAGAACACAGTAGTAGGTTACTGGAGCAAGCACAGGTCTCAGCACAGAAAGGGGACGTCATAGCAGGGGTCACTTCATGAGGTCAAAGCTTTAAATTGTCACAAAAATATGACAAAACCTGTTCTGTTAAACGCTGATACATGTAGATGCCCCCCCGAATGAGTGGAGAGGGTGTCGGCAGTAATTTTGCGTTGACGTCATTTTGCCCTTCCTTTCATCCGTCAGTGTCCGCTTTCAATCGGTCAATAATCCATAAGTATTGCTAAGGCCAAAAACAAACAGGAGTTGATCCAAAACAGAGATGACAAGTAGATGGGATATTTGCATGTCTTTTGTGTTCTGTATCCACTCCTGCTTTTGGCTAGACAATCCTGATCCTTCCGAATCTTTCTGAGAGGTGAAAAGAAGGGGAAAACCAAACATAGTGGCAACATCATAGAGTGGTGAGGGTGGAAACAGCATTAGGAAGTCACAGGGTGTTCCAGTGAGACAGCAGTCACTTGACAGCAGCATGAGTAGGCCACAGAGTGGCACAATGATAAATTATAGAGGTGTCAGCAACATCAGGAGTCCACAAAGTGGCACAATGACACAGTGTGGAGATGACATCATCAACAGCAGCAGCATGAGGTCAGAGACTGGCACAATGACAAATACTGGAGGTGGCACCAACAGGAGTAGGCCACAGAGTGGCACAATGACAGAGTGTGTAGGTCACGGCAGCAGCCACAGCAGCAGCATGAGGTCAGACAGTGGCACAATGACATTCTGGAGGTAGCAAAAACAGGAGTAGGCCACAGAGTGTCAAAATTACAGAGTGTGGAGGTAACGGCAGCAGCCACAGCAGCAGTATGATGTCAGACAGTGGCACAATGACAGAGTGTGTAGGTCACGGCAGCAGCCACAGCAGCATGAGGTCAGACAGTGGCACAATGACATTCTGGAGGTGGCAAAAACAGGAGTAGGCCACATAGTGGCACAATGACACAGTGTGTAGTTTATGGCAGCAGCCAAAGCAGCAGCATGAGGTCAGAAAGTGGCACAGTGAGATTCTGGAGGTGGCAAAAACAGTAGTAGGCCACAGAGTTGTACAATGACAGAGTGTGGAGGTCACGGCAGGAGCCACAGCAGCAGCATGAGGTCAGACAGTGGCACAATAACAGAGTGTGTAGGTCACGACAGCAGTCACAGCGGCAGCATGAGGTCAGAAAGTGGCAGAAAGACATTCTGGAGGTGGCAAAAACAGTAGTAGGCCACAGAGTGGAACAATGACAGAGTGTGTAGGTCACGGCAGCAGCTACAGCAGCAGCATGAAGTCAGACAGTGGCACAATGACATTCTGGAGGTGGAAAAAACAGGAGTAGGCCACAGAGTTTTTTTTATTTATTTGAGAGGCCTGGATGTGGCTCTATTAGGGATTTCCACGTAATGTATTACCCTTGTTGCAGTAGTGTGCAGTAGTGGTAGTGGTGTGCGTGTGTACATGTATATATATATATATATATATATATATATATATATATATATATATATATATATATATATATATATATATATATATATATATATATATATATATATATATATATATATATATATATATATGTGTGCCGCAGCCCTGCCAGTGGCACCCAGGTTTGCATATGTTTTTTCAGAAGTGTTTTTTGTGCAGAACCATACGTTATATTTGGTGTACATTGATTTTAACCTATATGGGAGGAAAGGGTGCCTCCATTTTGATTTTCTGCACCTGCCCACTCTTACAAGCTGTCATAAGAGGTGCAGCTTGCAGGTTGGGTTTTTTTATTTATTTTTTTCTCTCTGGATAAAGGAGGTCGGTTGACCCAGTGAGAGGCCTGGATGTGGCTCTATTGAGAGGTAAAAGATATTGTAGGACTGCCCTATTTGAGATCACGTTGAAAGTCGTGGGCAGCTTATACATCTTTTGATCAAATTATGTGAACCGAGAATCTCAAAGTTTTTTCATATAGGCCACAGAGTGGCACAATGACAGAGTGTGTAGGTCACTGCAGCAGTCACAACAGCAGCATGAGGTCAGAGAGTGGCACAATAACATTCTGGAGGTGGCAAAAACAGGACTAGGCCACAGAGTGGCTTAATGACAGAGTGTGTAGGTCATGGCAGCAGCCACAGCAGCAGTATGAGGTCAGACAGTGGCACAATGACATTCTGGAGGTGACAAAAACAGTCGTAGGCCACAGATTGGCACAATGACAGAATGTGGAGGTCATGGTAGGAGCCAAAGCTGCAGCATGAGGTCAGACAGTGGCACAATGACATTCTGGAGGTGGCAAAAACAGGAGTAGGCCACAGATTGGCACAATGACACAGTGTTTTAGGTCATGGCAGCAGCCACGCAGCAGCATGAGTCAGACCCGTGGCACAGTGAGATTCTGGAGGTGGCAAAAAATGTAGTTTGGCCACAGAGTGGTACAATGACAGAGTGTGGAGGTCACGGCAGGGGGCCACAGCAGTAGCATGAGCACAGACATTGGCACAAAGACAGAGTGTGTAGGTCACGGCAGCACCCACAGCACCAGCATGAGGTCAGACATCCACAATCACATTATGGAGGTGGCAAAAATAGGATTAGGCCACAGAGTGGCACAATGACAGTGTGTAGGTCATGGCAGCAGCCACAGCAGCAGTATGAGGTCAGACAGTGGCACAATGACATTCTGGAGGTGGCAAAAACAGTAGTAGGCCACAGATAGGCACAATGACAGACTGTGGAGGTCATGGTAGGAGCCAAAGCAGCAGCATGAGGTCAGACAGTGGCACAATGACATTCTGGAGGTGGCAAAAACAGGAGTAGGCCACAGATTGGCACAATGACACAGTGTGTAGGTCATGGCAGCAGCCACAGCAGCAGCATGAGGTCAGACAGTGGCACAGTGAGATTCTGGAGGTGGCAAAAAATGTAGTAGGCCACAGAGTGGTACAATGACAGAGTGTGGAGGTCACGGCAGGAGCCACAGCAGTAGCATGAGGTCAGACATTGGCACAAAGACAGAGTGTGTAGGTCACGGCAGCAGCCACAGCAGCAGCATGAGGTCAGACATCCACAATCACATTATGGAGGTGGCAAAAATAGGATTAGGCCACAGAGTGGCACAATGACAGTGTGTAGGTCATGGCAGCAGCCACAGCAGCAGCATGAGGTCAGACAGAGGCACAATGACATTCTGGAGGTGGCAAAAACAGTAGTAGGCCACAGAATGGCACAATGACAGAGTGTGTAGGTCACGGCAGCAGCCACAGCATGAGGTCAGAAAGTGGCACAATGACAGAGTATGGAAGTGGGTGGCAATACCAGTCCCTGGTAAAGATGGTGGTAGGCAGAAGGAAAAACTTGCTGCATATGTGTGACATCAGGCGGGTGGCGGCATCAGAATAGTGGCTGAGGCAGGTAGTTTGAATCCAGACTAATTTCTCAAAGTTTTGGTGAGGCGTCATGGCTGATGTAATCTGACGCCTAAGGCATTGGTGTGTGGAAATCCTGGCCGATCCCCACCTGATTCATCTCGACAAAGGTCAGTCGTTCTACATTTCCCGTGGACAAGCGGGTTCTCCTTGGGGTAACACCCGCTCTGATGCCAAACTACTGACCGGGCAGGACAGCTTCTCCACTGCAAACTCGGCAATTTGCGGCCACACATCCAGTTTAGCTGCCCAGTAGTCCAGCGGATCTTCTAACTGGGGTGGCAGAGTGCTGTCCAAGTAGGCCACCACCTGTTGGTTCAGGGTCTGCTAAAGGTCCTGCTGCTATCGACTTCCCTCCTCACTAGGCGGGTTGGGGAAACTGCTCATCAGCGACTCCAGACATAGGTTGCTGATGATGGAGCTGGTACTGCTCCTACCCCCACACCTTCCCACAGCAGCCGCGGCAGTAGTGCATGAGCGCTGGGGAACCCTCCGGTCAGATCTGTCAGAGGAGGGACGATGCCGCACAGCTGGGAAAAAGGCTCCCATTTTGGACCGGTAGCGAGGGTCCAATAGGGTGGAGAGCCAGAAGTCATCCCTCTGCTGGATGGTGACTATTCCGCTGTCACTAGCCAGGCAAATCAGCATGCTGCGGGCCATCTACACAAGTGACTCCGAGGGACTCCCTGCCTCCATCTCTACTGTATACTGCCACAGTGATTGCGGGTCATCTGCCTCGTCTTCCTCATCTCCATCTACCTCCTCCAGCTGCTGTTTCTGCTCCTCCTCTCCTGTCACCTGGGTAGAAAATCCACTCATTTCACCAGACAATGCTTCTGCTCCAATGTGCTCCTCTTCCTCCCCCTCCTCCTCCATTTCAGTTCTCACCGGACTCATGTGGCCGCGAGATGTAGTCGCCACGTCTCCAGTCCCCTGCCCACACAGATTTTTCAGCATCTGTTCCAGGACATGAAGCAGTGGAATGACGTTATTCATCCCGTAGTCCTGGCGTCTGACAAATAACGTCGCCTCCTTGAATGGCCTTAGCAAACAGCAGGTGTCACGCATGAGCTGCCACTGGCTGACATCAAAGTTACACAGGGGAGTACTCCTATCCGCCTGGATCATCAAAAAATCGTTAATGGCCTTTCTCTGTTCATACAGTCGGTCCAACATGTGCAGGCTGGAATTCCAACGGGTGGAAACATCGCATATCAGCGTGTGTTGGGGGAGGCCGTTCTGCCACTGCGACTCAAGGAGGGTGTTCCTGGCTTTGTAGGAATGGATCAAGTGCATGCACAGTTTCCTGGCCATTTTCAGAATCTTCTGAAGATCGGTGGAAGACTTCAATAACCTTTTCACAACCAGATTGAACACTTGCGCCATGCAGAACACATGGACCATCCCTCCTCAGTGCAGTGCGGACACCTTGTTCCTCCCATTGTCCATCACCATGGTTCCGATTTGCAGTTGGCGCGGAGAAAGCCACACATCGATTTCTTGCTGCATGACGCGGAGCAGTTCCTCCCCTGTGTTTCTTCGTTCGCCGAGGCAAACCAGGTGTAGAACTGCGTGACATCGCTGTGCCCTACACATGTGGTATGATGGAGCAGTACTTGTGGAGGCTGAGATGGTGGTGGAGGAGGCGGACATTGGCGCAGGAGCAGCAGTTTGAAAACGTGGAGGAGAAAGTGGCGTCTCCTGTCCAAGTTGTTGGTGTGGCTGGGCAGGAAGCACATTCACCCAGTGGGCCGTAAAGGACATGTACTGGACCTGACCGTAGTTACAGCTCCACACATCTGCGCTGCCATGAACCTTGGAACAAACTGATAAGCTCAAGGACTGGCCCACCTTCTGTTCTACATATTTGTGAAGGGCTGGTACTGCCTTCTGGAAAAGAAATTACGGCTTGGAACTCTCCACCTCGGCTCGGCACAGGCCATTAATTCTCTGAACGGTGCAGAGTCCACTATTTGGAAAGGGAGGGACTGCAGTACCAACAACTTGGACAGGAGCACGGTCAGCTTCTGCACCTTAGGATGGTTGGACGCATACTGTTGTCTCTTTGCAATCGCCTCGTTGAGCTGAGTTCTTAAAGAGCTCAGCTCAGTTATTGGTGTGCCCCTGTACATAATATTTAGAGATTCCCTGGTGACTGGTATAGTACCAGGAGACTGGCGCAAGGCAAATGTAGTTCCCATCTTCAAAAAGGGTTCAAAGTCTTGCCCAGGTAATTATAGACCAGTAAGTTTAACATCTGTTGTGGGAAAATGTTTGAGGGCTCATAAGGGACTATATACAGGAGTATGTTGACAAACACAATATTATTAATGATTGCCAGCATGGATTTACTAAGGACAGAAGCTGTCAGACCAATCTGATCTGCTTTTATGAAGAGGTGAGTAGAAGTCTGGATAGCGGGGCAGCTGTGGATATTGTGTTTTTAGACTTTGGAAAGGCATTTGACACTATCCGCAAAAGCGTTTGCTAGGTAAATTAGAATCCATTGGGTTAGAGATAACAGTGTGTAATTGGATTAAAAACTGGCTGCTGGATCGTACTCAGAGAGTGGTGGTAAATGACTCCTATTCTGAGTGGTCCCCGGTTGTGAGTGGTGTGCTGGAGTGCTCAGTATTGGGTCCTCTCTTATTTAATGTATTTATTAACGATATAGTGGAAGGGATCAATAGCACGGTTTCGATTTTTGCAGATGACACCAAGCTTTGCAGGGTAGTGCAATCTATGGAAGATGCTCATAAATTGCAAGCAGACCTGGACACACTGAGTGCTTGGGCATCCACTTGGCAAATGGTGTTCAATGTGGATAAATGTAAGGTTCTGCATCTGGGTAGAAATAATCTGCAGGCATCATATGTCCTAGGGGGAGAAAAACTTGGAAAATCGCTTGTTGAGAAAGATCTGGGCGTTCTTGTATATCATAGACTATAGAACAGCATGCCATGTTAATCAGCTGCCTCTAGGGCAAGTAAGATATTGGCGTGTATTAAAAGAGGCATGGACTCGCAGGACAAGGATGTAATTCTACCGTTGTACAAAGCATTGGTGCGTCCTCACTTAGAATATGCTGTTCAGTTCTGGGCCCCAGTTTATAGAAGAGATATACTGGAGCTAGAGAGAAAACAAAGACAAGCAACCAAACTTATAAGGGGAATGGAGCATCTTAGTAATGAGGAGAGGTTAGTAGAATTGAACTTAATTAGTCTTGAGAAAAGACGGCTTCAGGGGACATGATTAATTTATATAAATATATAAATGGTCCCTACAGAAAGTATGGGGAAAAATTATTTCAAGTGAAGCCCCCTCAAAAGACAAGGGGACATTCCCTTCGACTAGAGAAAAAAGGATTCAATCTCCAGAGGAGAAGAGCGTTCTTCACTGTAAGAAGGGTTTAAAATCTGTGGGAAAAGCTTGCCTGAGGAGCTGGTCACAGCAGGAACTGTAGAGAGTTTCAAGAAAGGCTTAGAAACCATACCTGGAGCTAAAAAATTTTATTAATGCAAAACGAAAGCAAAGTTAAATTCTGGATCTTGGCTGGTGGAGGCTCTGGGGTCAGAGATATGGTCTCCACTGGAGCAGATTGGTTCTTGCCTTGTAGGTTCCAGGGCATTAACCAGTGGTGAGGCTGGGCTTAAAGTCTTTGTCTCTCTCCCTCACCCACATTTTCCCCACCCTTGGTTGAACTTGATGGACACGTGTCTTCTTTCAACCGTACTAACTATATATGTAACTATGTAACGACTGCTGGCACCATGAGTAGCGAGGAGCAGGAGCATCTTGACCGGGAGATGATGGCAAAGAGAAAAAGCTCCCTTCCGCAGAGGTGGTGGAGGCTTGACTGGCTGCAATGGCATGCGTGCCACTGGACGGTGCTGCTGCGGCGGCAGGATGGACCACCACATCTGAGCCACGTTTCTCCCAGGCCACCAGATGGTGACGTTGCATGTGTTGACGCAGGGCCGTGGTGTCAACGTTAGCACTCTGGCCATGCTTCACTTTCTGCCCACAGATTCTACATATACCCATATTTGGCTCCTCCTTTTTGTCTTAGCAAAGAACTGCCACACCGCTCAGTAGCTTATGTTACAGTCAACGCTCCGCCGCTGCCTCGCTGAGCCCCTATGCCGCTACTTTCTTGGACCTGCGAAGCCTGTTTTCTTGTATCCCGACCTCGCATTGCTGCTACCCTGCTGACTCACGGCCACACTACCCACTTGCTGGCTGCGCCGCTGCCTGAGGCGTAACCTGACGCCCTCTTCTCCTGACGATGATGAAGCCCTTGCTTCACCCGGCTCCCAAGTGCGGTCGGCTACATCTTTCTTTCGATTATTTGTTTGATCTTCACTGCTGTCCTCCTCACCGGTCTTGGTATTCAAAGGCTGACCCCTAACAACATGACCTCCCATGCCACTCTCCACATCTATACTTTGCCGCCTACTGCAAGCAGCAGGGGATATTGGCCTCATTTCTTCGCTGCCAAGTAGCTGCTGACTGTACTCCTCAAATTTTTCATCCTCACTGTATAGTGGCACTTAGCCAAGACCACATAGTAGATCTCTGGCTGAGGGAACCGGATAGGACAGAGGTGGGTTGAGAACAGGTGAGGGCCACTGACCCGCTCCCGGGCCATGCCAGCTAAGGGTTGTGTCTGAAGTTCCCACCGACTCTTGGCTGGGGTTGTCAGATGTCATCTGGGAGGAAGTGGATGACGTAGTCAACCGATCAAGAACTCTTGGATTGCTAGTCAACAAACGGCCACTAGGTGACACCGGCAGTTCTGGCCTCACTGAGTGACCACTGCTGCGACATCCCCTTACTCTGCTGTGACCTGTGTCTTCTCCAGGAATGTTTGTGCCACTGCCACTCGCATATGAAGAGCCTGCCACCTCTCTGTCTGACATGCTGTTTGTTCTAAAATGTACAGACTCTGTTTAATGAAGATATCTGTTTATGATAAATACACACCCTGTATTTGACTCCAAACGAACCCACTAACAAGCTTGGGTAACCCTTGGATATAAATTGAGCTCCACAAATGGGCAGGAAAAATTTACTTGTATGTGCCGTTTAAAAACTCTGTGTATTTTACTGAATATAAAAGCGCAAACAGGCTTAATTAACCTTCGGATATGAATTATGCTATAGGCAAAACTTCTTCTTTGGTGTGTAAAAACACCATTTCTTTTACTGACTACAACAGCAGAAAAACGCTTATTTAACCCTTGGATCTAAATTGCGCAAAAGAAAGCTGCCACAAATTACCAGCTATGTAGCATGTTAAAACGACGTGTATTTTACTGACCACAACAGCAGAAAAACAAATTAATTAACCCTTGGATCGAAATTGCGCAAAGAAATGAGGGGCCAAAAATTACCGCTTTTGTAGGTGTTGAAACGATATGTATTTTACTGACCACAACAGCAGAAAAAAAGGTAATTAACCTTCGGATATGATTTATTCTACAGGCAAAATTTCTTCTTTGGCGTTGAAAAACACCATTTATTTTACTGACTACAACAGCAGAAAAAATACTTAATTAACCCTTAGATGTAAATTGCGCAAAAGAAATGTGCTGCCAAAAATTACCAGCTTTGTAGCGTGTTAAAACGACGTGTATTTTACTGACCACAACAGCAGAAAATACTTAATTAACCTTCGGATATGAATCATGCTACAGGCAAAATTTCTTCTTTGGCGTTGAAAAACAACGTTTCTTTTAGTGACCACAACAGCAGAAAATTAACTAAATTAACCCTTGGATCTTAATTGCGCAAAAGAAATGAGCTGCCAAAAATTAAGTGGTATTTGGATTGTAAAAATGCTGTTTCTTTAACTGAATACAACAGCAACAACAGGCTTAGATAACCCTTGGATATTCAATGTGCTCAAGAACTGAGCCGATAGCATTAAAATGTATATGCAGCTGAATTGGACGCACACTGGACTTCAATTCCAATACCCCACAAAATCAGAATTAGAACGTAAGAGAAGCAGTCTCTGAGAAAAGCTGTGACACACCCCAAAAAATCGCTGTATAAAAGTTCTTTCTTTTGTGTGAGATCTCTAATACTGGAGCTGCAGCAGCTACAACATGGCACAGAGAGAGCAGTGTGAACTGCCAGCGTCACGTCCAGACTTATATAGTGCGCTGACGTCACAGAATCCCACCGGTCTCTGATTGGCGTCATCTCTGCACATGTCATTTAGGCTACTCCTTTCTTCCTATCAGAGTTCTTTGCCCCATGTAACGCCATATGCTCGCAGCCATTTTATCAATTAAAAACACGCTTCGTTCCCGCGAATCACCCCAAACTTCGACTTCGTTCAGAATCAAAGTTTTCCTGAAATTCTAAACGAATTCCACTTCGTTAGAATTGATTCGCTTATCTCTAGTAATAAACAATAAAATCAAAGAAATACACTAAGATGGTTTTTGCGTTTCAGACATCAGGTTTCCTTAATCATGGCATGTTATGATTAAGGGCACCTGATGTCTAAAACATGTAAGTGTCTTTGTGTTTGTTATTTTTTACTGTTTTTGACATGGAATCAAATATTTCATTTTTTGGAGGATCTTTTGCTATTTTCTTGTCCAGTATTGTTGGCTCTTAACACTTCTTTAGACGGTGACCTGATTTTTGTACATTTTTTTTTCCTGTGACTTAGGTGTATTTTTTTCACAGTTATTCCTCATGCATGCTTCAAGTAAATTTCTGACTTGTTTTCCAATATTTTAACATATTTATGCTTAAATGTACACTTTAAATTACTATCTGAAATAAGAATGTAGTTTCTATAATGTCTAATGTACCCAAGGTATTCCTACTGCATGTAGAAGGTGGAAAAAGTGGACTCCGATTATCATATATTCCTTATAATACCCCAAAGGTGAATATGGTAGAGATGAGCGAATTTCTCAAAAATTCGATTTGGTCGATTCACCAAATTTTCTCCCAAAATTTGTTTTGTTCCATATTTATTTGCGACAAATTGTGTCAATAAACAGCTATTTCCTGGCTGCAGAGAGCTTGTGTGGTATTGTAGAACATTGTGCCATGCAGAAATATGCATAGGGAGCGTGGTTTTGGTATTGAAACATTGCTGTGATTTAGTATGACGCGCAGATGACAGTCGCCGCTCTTAGAATCTTTTCACACTTTACTTATATAGGCAGATACGGGGTCAAAACTGACAAAATAACTGAAGTGGGAAAGCAGCCTGACAGGGTAATGTCAGCGCCAGCTAGAAATAATGTTGTTCTCTGCAACAAAGAGCTACTTTTTTCACTTATAAGGTGAAACACCTTTGAAATACAGCTTGTGTATTTGACATATACAGACATCTCCATTACAGGCAGGTTATTATTTTGGGATATTGTTCTCTGCGCCAAACAGTAAATTTGTGACAGATGATACCACAGATGATGACAGAACCTGTTCCGTTAAACGTTGATACTAGTGTTGAGCGAACCGTTCAAGAAAAGGTTCGTTTGAGTCAAACCTTACGGATTTTTAGAACTCGAGCGGAACCGAGCTTTTTACGGTAGTTCAGGTAAAGTTTGCGTTCGACGCGTGCATTCGCCGCGCCATTTTTTACTTTCACTTTGAGCTGCTTCCTGTACTTTTGGCTCCATCCAATCCGTGCAGACAATAGAGAGGTGTCCAATAACGTCACCAGTGAGAGGGTAGGGATCTCAGTGGCTGCTAAAATCTAATAGCCCTGTTCTATGTATTACACTGTATTTCCTGTCTAACGCCATTTCCAGTTCAATCTCACTAGTGAACACAGTACTCTCTGTGTCTGAATGCTTCAATGCATGCAGGCACCCCATTTCACAGCGATTTTAGAATAAAAAAGTTGCTAGTTAGATTAGTTGGGGGAGGGAGGGCCAGTAAGCTTAGGGAATTATACACAGCAAAAGTTCATGTCTGCTGTTTCAGGGGTACAGCCAGTGAAAAAGACATGGTTAGCACCGTTGCAGATAATAGGGTTTTAAAAACAGTTGTGATTTGCTGTGTTGCTGCCAGGGTTCTTCCATAAGACCCCGTTCAACAGATATTCCATTGAAAAAATTATTTTTCTAATCCTATTTGCTAGTTGCAAATTATAAGGATTTAAGAACAGTTGTGATTTGCAGTCTTTGGAGTAGAGTTCTTCAATAAGAGACCTGTCACGGGGTCGCGGGCTCCGCTGCCCCCGCGACCATCTCCCCGCTTGCAGGGGGTTCGGCGCGGCGGCCCGCGACCACCCCTCTGCTGGCTCGGCCTCGGCGCCGCCTCTCTTACCCGGCCGCGCTCCGGTGAACGCCGCTCCTGCCTGTCCCGGCCGTCGTGCGCGTGGCCGCCGCTTAAGGCGCGCGCGCGCCGGCTTCTCTAAATTTAAAGGGCCAGTGTCCCGATAATTGGTTATTGTCGGGCGCTGGTTCTATTTAAGGTATCCGCCCCCAGTACTTCCTGCCAGTCTGTTGGTGTGCTTACCTAGTGTCTAGAGAGTATTGCTGTTCCGTCCTGATTACCCGTGTACCAGTCCGCCTGCTTACGTTTCCTGACCTTGCCTGTTTGCCGCCTGCCCTGACCGTCTGCCTGCCTCTGACCACGAACCTCTGCTGCCTGCCCTGACCTTCTGCCTGTCCCCGACTACGCCTCCGGATTACGTTTCTGTACCACGCTGTACCCCGGCCGCCTTCGCAAGCAAGTCACGTCAGGGGTAACGACCTGGTAGCCTCACGCCGCAGCAAGTCCATCCCGCTTTGCGGCGGGCTCTGGTGAAAACCGGGGGCTACTTAGATTCCGTTCCCTGGCGTGGCTTAGCTATCACCGCTTGCGTTGGCCCAGCGGATCCACTCCCACGTTACAGTACAGACTGGCCATGGATTCCGCCAGGGTACCTCTGCCTGATCTCCGGGACATCTCTACAGCTGTCGCCCAGCAGAGTCAATGCATCGACCAGCTTGCGGCCATGATGCGGAACCTGGCGACTCGTCTGCCTCCACCGGCTGCCGTCTCTGCACCTGTATCCGTTGCTCCTGCATCCATTTCTCTACCTGCTTCGGGGCCTTCTCTGCATCTGCCACTCCCCTCACGCTACGATGGAGATCCCAAGAAATGCCGTGGGTTCATCAGCCAGTGCTCCATCCACCTCGAAATGATGGGGCACCAATTCCCTACAGAGCGAGCCAAAGTGGCCTTCATTATCAGCCTCTTGTCTGGAGAAGCCTTGGCTTGGGCTACGCCACTATGGGATCGAGGGGATCCTCTGACGGCGGACCTCCAAACCTTCCTCCGGGGGTTCCGCACAGTCTTTGAGGAACCAGGCCGTACCTCTTCGGCTGCCGCAGCGCTGCTCTGGCTTCGTCAGGGCGACACTACAGTCGGTCAGTATTCGGTGCAGTTTCGCACTCTCGCTTCGGAGCTGGACTGGAACAACGAAGCGTTGGTGGCGACATTTTGGCAAGGCCTCTCGGGGCGAATCAAGGACGAGCTCACCGCTCGGGATATTCGCTTCGCCGAAAGGCAACAAGAGCTCCGCCTACAACGGGAAACCGTCCAGCCCAGAGCTTCCGATTGGCCTAGCTCATGGTCCAGCCCAGAGCTTCCGTTTGGCCTAGCTCTTGGTCCGCCCAGAGCTTCCCGTTTGGCCTAGCTCTTGGTGCCGACCTGAGCGTTCTGTGTCGGCGTTGCTTTCGGTCCCGCCCTGAGCCTTCTGAGTCCCCGTGGCTTACGGTCCCGCCCTGAGCCTTCTGAGTCCCTGTAGCTTACGGTCCCCCCCCTGAGCCTTCTGAGTCCCCGTGGCTTACGGTCCCGCCCTGAGCCTTCTGAGTCCCCGTGGCTTACGGGCCCGCCCTGAGCCTTCTGAGTCCCCTGTGGCTTACTGCCTGCCCTGGGGTCACCTCGCAGTTTGGCTAGTGCCCCGGTTGGTTGCTCCCATGCACCTCCTTTTTCTAGGTTTTCCCCTATACTGGCTATTATACAGCCTGTACTTGGTTTGGGGTTGCCCCCGTAGAAGTTGCAGGCCCCTGGCCTATGTGGGATGCCTTTCTGTTTTTGGGAGGGGGAGGGGGGGGCTTTTGAGGGGGGGTACTGTCAGGGGTTCATGCCGCGGTCCCTGCCTTGGACCGTCGGCCTGTCCGTGCCTGCCATGTCTCTGCGGGGGCTCCCTGTCAGGGGTCCCGGCAGCCTGTGTTCTGCTATGTACTTGCCTGTCCTGTCCATCTTGTTGCTTCCGGGGTTTCCTTCGTGCACTGTGCCTCCTAAGGCGTGCGCGGGGGCAGTTTTTCCTGCCTATTTATAGTTTCCTGTTCTGTGCACCTTCCTCTTCACCCCTGACCTCTGGCGAAAGAGGAAGTTCTTGTCTCTACTCTGGGTCAGTTCATTGCAGTCTGTTTTCAGCCTCCCTTTCTGTGTCTGGTTGTGGCCCTCTTGAGCTCCCCGCCAGTATCTCTGGTCTTAACCCTGGAGATGCTGGTCCCGTCGTGTCAAACCCGAGCCCTGACCTTTTGTCTTCTCCTGTTACGTCTGATGTCTCTGCACCTATCCTGTGTCCTGCCTCGGCACCTGTTCCTGGTCTGTACCTGTCGTGTTACCCGTCCGGTTCCTGTTTATCCTGTGGTGTACGTTTATCCCTCCTGTATCCTGCTGTGGGTTTCCCGAGTACGTTTTACCTGCCCTGCTTATGTTTCTCCTATGTTCCTGTGTTCCTGTCCTGTACCCCGGCTGTCACCGCAGGTAGCCACTCAGGGGTAGTGACTTGGGGCCCCCGCAGCCAAGTCCATCCCCCCCTTTCCCGGGGGGCTCTGGCAAGCCGGGGGCCCCTTAGACTCCACTCCCTGGCTGGTCCTCCCTGCCACCTCGCCTGGGGGTGATCACAGAGGATCCCACCCGGTTGGGGGGTGGGGGCCCCGGGATATTGTCCCCCCATTAAATTTAATCAGTAAAAAAACCCCCCAAAAAAATTAAAAAATGCCCCTTACCACTTTAAATTGTAAGAAAAATTTCCAAAAAAAAATTTTTTAAAGGACCTGTGTTGCTGATTTTCAACACATGACCCAAAAAAAATTATAAAAAGACTTCTCAGCCACTTTTAAAAATTTTGAGGGAGAAATGCCATTTAAAACCCAAATTTTTGTTAAAGGACCATAATTCACCTGTGTTTAAATACCAATTGCTGGACTCAAATTTAACTGCAAGGGCCATCAACAAATCGGACTGGGGGGAAAGTGCAAAAAACACGTACGAATGTATTGGTAAAAAAGGGATTTTTGGGGACCTTTTTAAATTTACCGTGGTACTACAAAATTGCTGTATCACATTTAAGTGCAAGGTGCCCAAGAACAAAATGTAGTGCGCCCAAAGTGAAAAAACACTATCTGAAATTTATTTTGGATAAACAAGGTATTTTTTTGGGAACTATCAACCTTTGGGTGACAACAAAATTGCTGGATTCTAATTTAAATGCAAGTTTGATAATCAACAAACTGGAAAGGGGAAAATTGAAAAAAAACACCTATCGAAAGTAACGATTATTTTTGACGATTATTATCACAAATTTTTAAATCGGCACAGTTTTTTTATGTTGATCAAATTTTTTAGATTTTTTAAAATCTGGCATCATCTATTTAAAATCGCGCCTTTTTTTTGTGCTTCCTGGGCATTTTTGGCGCCCCCCAAATCACTTACAGAAAAAGAGCAGGTGAGAATTTTTTGCACTCATACTATGTTTAAAAGGGGCAATTGGCTGGGAAAAAACACAGACCTCGTTTTACATAGAAACTTTCCTTTCACCCATGTCCTACGTCTCAGAGCAAAGGACGTGAGCCGGGCTTGTGACCAAAAAGTTCAGCGAAATTATTCTGTTTCTTCACAGAGAAACCTCTACTATTAGCTGTGATCCTTACAAATTTTGTTTGATTTAAAATTGAAAGATTTTATGTAGTAGGGGAAGAAATTTTTAAAAGGGGCATTACCTGAAAAATCACGGGGGGGGGGGGGGGGGGGGGCCAGGGGGCGCCGGGCGAACACGACAAGCTCTAAAAGAAACGGATAAATTTCACCAAGACTTAGTGTAAAAACATTGCACGCAATAGCTTTATTATTAAAAGTTT
>JAODAL010052053.1:0-26244 GCA_025379985.1 Phyllomedusa bahiana
GATGTTTTAATTTCAGCTTTCCACCTTTTTTGGGGTAAAAAATGAAGGTGTGTTGTCTCCCATAGACTTTAATGGTAATCGCTCAAAATCGATGCTCACTATCGAAAAACCTTATCGATAGCGGCCGACTATCGACTATCGATCGATCTCGATAGCCAACGCAATCGCTCAACACTAGTGGTGTGTACATGGTTAACCCCTTCCTGTGGGATGGTCATAATAATATGTCTCTAAAGTTTTTTCCTCCTTGCCTTCTGAAAGTCATAACTTTTTTTTTCCACCTACATAGACCTATGAGGGATTTTATTTTGTGGGACAAGATGTACTTTCTAATGGTGCTATTCATACTACCATCGAATATACAATTAAATGGCAAAAAAATTCTAAGTGGGGCAAAATGTGAAAAAAACTTACGTGTGCCATGTTTGTGGTAGTTTCTTCTTTTTTTTACAGCGTTCATTCTTCAGTAAAAAATGATGGGTTATCTGTATTATAAATAATACACATCCACCAATACCAAACATGAACGATTTCCGTTATGTTTTAGGCAACGTAAACAAATTCCAAACATTTTCTATTTTTCAAATTTGGGCCATGACGTCATTTTGTGCGACCAATAACTTTTTTGTACTAACACCTACAGACGTGAGTGAGGCTGCATTTTTTGCAGGCTAAAGTGTACTTTTTATTGTTAGCAGTTTGGAATGCATGTGACTTTTTTGATCACTTTTATTAAAATTTTTGTAGGACGTGAAATGACCAAAAAACCACAATTTTGTCGTTTGGAATTTGTTTTCTTCTTTGCTGTTCAGCGTACAGGATAAATTATGTTATATTCTAATAGATCTGACTTTTTCAGATGTGGTGAAACCAAATATGTGTAACTTTTTTATTTATTTATTTTTATTTGTAAAATGGCAAACGGGGGTGATTTGAACTTTTAATTTTTTTTTATTTTTAAACACTTTAAAACATTTTTTTTTTACTGCAACTTTGTGTCCCCTCTAGGGCGCTTCACCACTTGGGAGCGCAATCATTGATACAGCCTAATACATTGTATATACAATGCATTAGGGTGTACAAAAATGGCGGTTTCCCCACTTCCTGCCTGGGGCCGGAAGTGGGGAATCGAAAACATGGCAGCAATGGAAGCCTTCACAAGGCTTCCAGCTGCCATGTTCAGTTATTGGGACACAGTAATCTCACCGCTGATGTTTCGATCGCAGTGAGGAATGGTGCGCGGCACCGTTTCTCATTGATTCAGATGCCGTGGCATACCATCACGCTGTAACCACCATTTGTTAGCTGCAATTAGCTGCCCCTCACCAGCATCAGGACGTATCTATATGTCCTATGTTGGTAAGGGGTTAATAGCCCTTTTTCTCTTTCTTTCCTTCCCCAGCTGCTCACTCCTCCTCCTGCTCTTTCCCTTCCCATAAACTTCTATTGGCAGGAGTTGTAATATGATCACTTAGCGAGCGGATAATCCAACTTCAACCCTTTGAAGATGGATTTTACCAGTAAAATGTGAGTGAATAGTCGCTTCATGAGACAAAGGGAAGAGGGAAGCCTGGAAATACATTTTTCTGTAAAAAGACACATTACAAAGCTTCCTATCAACACTTGTGCTAGGCTGGACATTCACCTAAAAGGGTTATGCAGTACATAGGTAAATGATGCTAAAGTAAGAGTGTCCTTCTTAGTCCTTAGTCCTTCACTAATAATAGTTCCTAGCATATAGTACAAAGAACATATCAGTATTGATGGGGACAGTAAAAATAAGCACTTTTGCAATTGGCTTGTATTACCTAAATAATTTTCATCAATTAAATAGTCTCTAGCAGTTAGATTCACTCTCCCCAGCCTTATTCACTTCCCCTCTATATGCCCCCCCCTCTACCTCATGTCTGATAACAGAGGGAAGAGCAGACTGCATTTATCACATTTGTTTCATCATTTTAGACTGTATGTATAACTGTTTACAGCAATGCAGGTGTTCTGGTTACAAGGATTGGAGCCTGGGGGGGAGTTGAAAGCTCTCCAGGTATGAGAACTGACCATTGCAGGAGGTCTGCAGAGCTGTGACATCCTCTCCCTTCTACTGCTCAGACAGAATGATGATGTCCCCAGTCATCAGTGTGAGAAGACTCGGTTACTGGGAGGAGAGACCCATCCCTGGATTTGAAGCTGAAGATAGAGAGAAACAACTCATGTCTGCGAAAGCCTGTACTGAGAAAACCCCTTTAATGCCATGTCATATAACATCATCATTAAAAGAGACAGACGAGTTACCTAGGTTCAGTGTTTCCCCTGACCCTTGACTTGATTATGTCTGATCCAAAGCCAGTTCTATGTGTTTCACCCATGGCTGATGGAAACCTTAATCATGGAGTAACGTGTAACCTCTTCACTGCAGGTCATGAACCTTTTTGCAAATTAACATTTTAACATCAGTAGGAAAATGTGCTACATCTCAGGGAAAAAAGCATTAATGCTCTGAGATCTGCATATCAAAGCAGAAAAGAAATTAGGAAATTCAATGAATGCAAAATTATGGACCTACAGAGGACTGTCTTTGTTAAAATCTACATGGCACTATCTGTACACTCTAGAGTATTCTACTAAAGGCACAGGCCAAGTGTACCTGGCAAACCTCTCTGTTTTTGATTCTTTATGACACAGAGAAAGGACCTTATAAAAAAATTAGATAAAAGGTCTCTTTCAAAGTACTTTATGTGCTTTATGGTGAAATTATTTCTGTCTGGCTGTTCTGCATACTTAAAAGTCAGGGCCACCTTGACTAGATTTGTTTTTAATATATACTTAAATGCCGCATCCTTTTCAGTCCTCAGTTTGTATAAATCTAAAATTTCTCATTGTTCCCAGGATTTCTATAAAAATAATAAAGAAGCCTTTTCAAAGGAAGTGGGTTTTGTTGACACCATAGACAGCTGAGTCTGGTTATGCAGCCGCATTGTGAAGTGAAAACCATTTTAGGTTTAGAAACAGACTTCTTATTACCCTGCCATCTTTTCACAATGTTTTATTTATTTATTATTTCTTTTTTTTTTCTTTTACATGACATTAGAGAGTCAGAAGTGACATACATTTTTTATGGTTTCATAAAGTCGTCTCCTGACCGGGTCACCCTTCTCATAACTAGGGAGCAGAACGCTTGAAAAAAACCATTCATCAACCTGAAAGGAGACGCTGTTTTGTGCTCCACAATATGCACTAAGTCTGGCAAGCTGCGACTCAGTGCAAATGCTAAGTTAGTCCTGTGCTAATGCCAGATGACCCTCTCACTTATATTACTACAAGAAGTGCTGCTTTTAAATGGTAACACCTCCGAAGCAACTAGACTTGTGACTCCACTAACACCATCCTTCATGTAGGCTTAAGGGATGCAGCACAAGTGAAAAACCATAAGCTAGGTGTTTTAAATAAAACCAAAATAAGGTAGCTGGCAATCTATGGCTGGATTTACACAATGAATTCACAACACAGCCGGGGTATGGCTGTGACATGGCCAAAACTACAACGTTTTCACGTACCCTGTTGTTCCCATCAGAATGCAAAGAAAAACCTCTATTTTGACATTTCTTTAGGATATGTTCACACACTGCAGATTTAGATTTGTCTGTAAGGAACCTTGCAGCATCAATCTGCACCAAGTTATATGAATCATATGGACTTGCCTCGAGATTTTAATGTAGGCATAATAAGGTCAAATATTAAAAAAAATTCCTCTGTACTCACCCTGATGCACCCTGATGGTAACAAGTCTATTATCCCCTGATCTTCCGTGTTTTTGCCATGCTGTGTTGGACTGGAGTTCCTGGGGATTCCTGGGGCTCACTAGTGGAATTTGTTCCCGGGGCCCAGCAGTGGAGTTGATTCTTGGGGCCACCCTACAGGTTTTGTACATGACTACATATATTTGCTTTCTGCCTCTGTTTTTTTGCCTTTCTCTCTAAAAGGCAGCCCCATGCCATGATCATGGGCCCTCTGGAGGTTTCTCTGCTGCCCTGTGGCCAGTCCAAGCCTGCTGCCATGTTATTAGCTGCAATGGCCACATGAAACAGGAAAATAATGCTCTGGGCCAGCTGTACAGGGAAGACTAGGGGACCAGTGATGTGTTGCCATAGGAGGTGAGGGGAAAAAGTCATCAGCAAACTGGATTGTGGGATTCCACTAGAAGAGGCAAGTATAGTGGCTTGTTTTTTATTCTAACTTTGAAAAACTGTTGATTTCCCTTTGTACTTGTAGATTTTGCAGGATTTACAGAGATAAATGAGAGCAAAATCTGCAAACACTTGTGTTTTGTTGCACATATTGCTTTCCCCAATGAATTCAGTGGGGAATATCTGCAATAAATCAGCGCCGATTACATGACATAAATTGTGTTGTTTTGAATTTGTACTCCACTCCACAGGCCAACTTATGTGTGGAGTTTGTTTTTTTTTTTCCCTGAGATTTCTAAAGATGATATTGTGATCCGCTGCAGGTACCCACTTGATTTATTAACATCTTTGCTTGTAAATATATATATTCATATATAGACACTGGTAGATCAAACTTTACAGGTATCACAATGCAATATAATAATAATTTTATATATATACATATATATATATATATGTATATATACATTCACCGGCCACTTTATTAGGTACACCATGCTAGTAACGGGTTGGACCCCCTTTTGCCTTCAGAACTGCCTCAATTCTTCGTGGCATAGATTCAACAAGGTGTTGCAACGATGCTCAATTGGTACCAAGGGGCCCAAAGAGTGCCAAGAAAATATTCCCCACACCATGACACCACCACCACCAGCCTGAACCGTTGATACAAGGCAGGATGGATCCATGCTTTCATGTTGTTGACGCCAAATTCTGACCCTACCATCCGAATGTCGCAGCAGAAATCGAGACTCATCAGACCAGGCAACGTTTTTCCAATCTTCTACTGTCCAATTTCGATGAGCTTGGGCAATTGGAGCCTCAGTTATCTGTTCTTAGCTGAAAGGAGTGGCACCCGGTGTGGTCTTCTGCTGCTGTAGCCCATCTGCCTCAAAGTTCGCCGTACTGTCCGTTCAGAGATGCTCTTCTGCCTACCTTGGTTGTAACGGGTGGCTATTTGAGTCACTGTTGCCTTTCTATCAGCTCAAACCAGTCTGCCCATTCTCCTTTGACCTCTAGCATCAACAAGGCATTTCCGCCCACAGACTGCCGCTCACATGGATGTTTTTTCTTTTCGGACCATTCTCTGTAAACCTAGAGATCGTTGTGCGTGAAAATCCCAGGAGATCAGCAGTTTCTGAAATACTCACAGACCAGCCCTTCTGGCACCAACAACCATGCCATGTTCAAAGGCACTCAAATCACCTTTCTTCCCATACTGATGCTCGGTTTGAACTGCAGGAGATTGTCTTGACCATGTCTACATGCCTAAATCCCACTGAGTTGCCGCCATGTGATTGGCTGATTAGAAATTAAGTGTTAATGAGCAGTTGGACGGGTGTACCTAATAAAGTGGCCAGTGAGTGTAATATATATATATATATTTATATATATATATATATATATATATTATATTTTATATTGTAAGAAGAGGGCAGAAGGGATTGTGGTGGACCAGAGATATGTGTCACCAAGGACCCTGGCATTGGTGAGGTGAAAACCTGTAATTTCAGGGTGTCAGCAGCGGTAGGTTGCTGACATATACGTTTTCTGTTAGTATGCTTGCAGAGCAAGTAGTATGGGTCGGTGTTTCACAGGAGCAGTCATAGAGTTGGGTGGGTGGGCTGCTCCCACATCTTCAGGGTTCCAGGCCAAGTTTTTTGCTGTATGTAAGCCTGGAGATCAGGTGGGTAGGGGTGTGATTGATTGTCTGTGATGCTGGGAGAGTGCTGGTGTGCACAGGAGAAGAGCCCAAGAACAGACTACACGCCGGTCTCTGTTGGAGACAAGGAAGGCTGGAGGTCTGATCTGACACAGGACTTTAAGTGTCCCATGCGGACTGTGTGAACTTGTTTTATTTCCTCTGCATTTTGGCTGAAGTTAAGCCCACATTTATGTTGCTGTTTATCTAAGGCTGAAATAAACGCCCGAAAGTTTTTAAACAGAGCTAAAGGACTGGGCCTGTGTTATCCTACCAAACCCAGCTGACCCTTACAATTGGTGGAGGTATGCAATGGGCATTTCTGGCACAAGTTGTGGTGCAGGCAACAGTGCATAGAACGTACAGCAGCGACAATTAAAGTTCTGGACACCTAAATTTTTTCTGCTGCTAAGAGACTGTGTGGCGGCTGGTGTTTTTTGGTTTGGACATAGTAATGTCCTGGGTTAAGGCCGCAACTGAGATCTCCACAACATCAGCCTCCATGGAGGAACTAATTAAACACCTAGTGCAAGCAAATGCAAAGCAGCAGCAGATTAGTGCACAACAGCAGCAGGCCCAGAAGGAGGCTATGGAAGCTCAGCAGCAGATCCATAAAGAGGCTATGCAGGCCCAGCAGCAAGCCATGGCTCAACAGCAGCAGACCCATAGAGAGGCTGTACAAGTGCAGAAGCAACTCATCGCACAGCAACAATAAGCCCATGCAGAAGCCATGGCTCAACAGCAGCAGCAGCAACTCATGGCGCAGCAACAGCAAGCTAATATAAGAAGCATGAGGGACTCAGCAAGGGAAATCCATCCGGCTGATGATTCAACAAGATGACCCAGGATATCCGGGACGGGTAAAGCCAGCTGACTCAGTGACTAGTGAAGTACATAATGCCCGTAAGGGGGTGAGGAAGGCATTGCAAAAAACTGACACTGGAGGAAGACGTCGAGACGTACATCACTGGGTTTGAGCTGTTGCCCCCCACAAGAAAACAGCTACCACCGGGTTCAATGGGCAGAGGTCTTAGCCCCATTTCTAACCGGGGAATCCCGGAAGGCTTATTGTGACCTGACATGACTTGGGGTTACCATGGCGGTACGGGCCCAGCGGGTCCACCAATGGACTTATCGTACGGAAAATAAGCCTACCAGGTTCCAGATGCTTGATTTACTTTCATTGGTGCAAAATTGGCTACAACCGAATGTATGCACCCCAGGCTCAGATGGTGGAACCCGAGTAGTCATGGCTCGGTTCATACATTTCCCCTGCCCAGAACATATTCCAGACTGGGCTGGCCCAAGGGGACAATCAGTCAAGTCGATAGCCTGGTGAGCTTGGTAGAACGATTTCACACTGCCGAGAAAAGCCCGAGGCCCTGCAGGGTTCTCGAAAGTCCGTAGCTTCTGGGAAAGCCCCATGGACTCGGAGAAACCAGGACAGCAGAGTCTTCAGCAGGAGTCGCCCTAAAGGCAGGGTATGATACCAGAACCCGCGAAGCAAGGGGACTCCGGGAGGTGGTTTGTTGGGGTTGCCATGCCCCCATGGACTAGGGTTTTTCCAGATGCCCCATACTACGGATCCCATGGATGCTCGACGGGACTCGGCGTTCTTCAGCCTGTGTGTTTGCTCACACCGCCATGTGGCGCAGTGAACCTGCTGGAGGAATGGGTCCACTAGTTCTGCCAACTGACGGTCAATGGGGAACTTTGGTGTCAGGACTATTGGGGAACTCGGGGAGGATGTTCGGGGTAACGTCCTCCGCCTTACTACACATGAGTTGATCCCAGGGAGGAGAGTAGGTGTTACCTGTATTCATGGTAACACTAAGGGGTTACCCAGTGGACTAGGTGTCCATGAAAACAGAGCAGCATGTGTAAGGTACACCAGGTAGGGGTGGGTCACAAATTCAATGTATGAGTTATAATCGGGTAGGGTTTTTCCTCTTTCTGGGCCCTTGTGGGAACAGGTATACACGGAAACCCATCGCAATAGTCAGGAGCGCCAATACAGGGTGTGGTACCACCCCGGCGGTTGGCGTCTTGAGCCAGAGGGTGACCTGGAGTTTCCCTTTCATGTGTTAAGGGGGACAAGAGGAGGAAACCCCGACTAGGTAGTCCCGATTTAAAGGTGTCCCGGGGAAAACTTTGGGTCGGCCCAAACTCCGGGTTGAGCCGTTGAGTAGAGGCCCGAAGGAGTGTGGTGGTGTAGATGGGGTGCCCCAAGAGCCCGGGGTGGAAAAGAGGTACTCCCATCTTTTGCCATTAACGGGGGTTCTTCATATATCTCGGTGACAAAAACGTGGGTTAAGTTGGTTGAACAACTAGTAGTGGCCTAAAACCAATACCGGAAGATGGTGATTAGACACTGGTCTTTACCCATTGTGTTACTCAAGCGGGGGCACTTGGGGTCAGAGAAGAACCCAGGAGAAAAGGATCCTTCAGAGATTCTATTGTCCGAGGCTTCACCGACATAAAGTTCGGGTACTTTTGCCAGTCCTGCCGTATGCCAGATCACCTCATCCGGCACAGCCCCCTTCCGCAGGCCCATGATTTCCCCTTCAGATTATTTGAGGGGCCTTTTGATAGTCATTGCCATGGACTTAGTAGGACCCCTGTTGAAGTCAGCCAGAGGACATCAGTATATAACCTGGTCGTGATCGATTATGCATCCCCAGGTACCAGAAGTGCAGTACCACTCTAGAATACTTCCTCCAATGCATTAGCCAAGGAGTTATTTCAGATGTTTTCAGGGTTGGGATACTAACGGAAATTCTGACTGATTCCAAGGGACCCCGTTATATGTCAAGGGTGTTGCGGGGACATCTGATAAAGTGTTAAAAGTTACCCCAGCTCCACACCTCTGTTTATCATCCACAAACACTGACGGGTGGTCGAACGTTGTTAACATGACCCTGGATGGCTATGTTATAAAACGAGTAGTTTGAAGGTATGGTCGAGGAATGGGATTATCTACTACCTATCTGCTGTTCTTCCCATCAGGGAGGTTGCCCCAAGCATCAACAAGGGTTTTCACCATTTGAGTTGTTGTATGGCGACACTCACTGGGGGTTGTTGGATGTTGTCACGGAGACTGGGAAGAGGAGGTTATACGTATAAAAGTGTAATGAGCATATCTCCAGATGCAGGAGAGGATAGCCAGGGGTGATGCCTTTGTGAAGGGAGCATCTTCTTCTGGCTCAAGAGGCCCAGGCAAGGGTTCTATAATAGGTCAGCCGTCTTATGCAGTTCAACCCCAGGAGAATGAGTTCTGGTGCTGGTACCCACAGTAGAAGACAAGCAAGTTTCTCTCAAATGGCAAGCGGCCATTTGAGGTAGTACGAAAAATGTTAGTGAGTGAATTACAGGGTACACAAACAAGGCAGGAGGAAGCCTACCAAGGGTATCATGTGATTTGTTAAACCCTGGAAAGAGAGGGGACCCCTCTAAAGCCCCCTGTGCGCTGTGCGCCCCAACGGACGCCAGCCATTGAGGAGGTCAATGTGGCGGAGGAAACCTGTCACCATCTCAGAAGCAGCAAGTGTAACAGTTTGCTCATACAGATAATGAGATTTATTTACAGATTCCCCAGGGTCGAAAACCCACCGTTAGTTGAGCATGAGTAATCACTGAACCCCAGGGTAAAGGGGGTATCCAATTTAAAAACCTATTAGGGTGCCCGAGGTCGAAGGGAGTTCATTGCGATAAGACGGTCCGAAACGGATGTTGGCCCATAGGGGGGGGTGATCGTGGAATCAACAAAGTGGTGTGATCTAGGTTCCCATAAGTACCTCGTCCTCAAAGGCCAAAGGGAGAAATGGCGGACTTTTGTAATAACGATTAATCGCAAACTGAAACGGAAAGTGTCTAAGGTAGTTGCCTACCCCCATTGCTCCGGGTAGATGAATTGATAGAAAGACTGGTTCCAGCTCTGGGTATATCACGACCCCTGGATCTTTCCAAAGGGTATATGGCAAATTCCGTGTCAAAGGAGGCTAGGGAGAAGACAGACCTCTCTCCAACACCTGAAGGGTCTTCAAGTATGTCCGGATGCCTTTTGGCTTACAGGGAGCCCCCGGGGGGCCACGGTCCAGTAGGAGGGCAAATGGACGGTGTTGCGTCCACACAGGAAATATGCGGCAGCCTATCTGGATGTCATAGTTCATTTTTAGTCAGGAGTGGGAATGTCATCTGTCTAAGGTTCAGGCTGTCCTGTGGGCATTAAGGAAGGCGGGTGGCGTTTCACGGTTAACCCCAGCATGTCGGCATAGGGATGGAAGAAGCCCTAGGGGTACTACTATATGGTTACATCGTGGGCGAGGGTGTGATCAATCATCAACTCAAACATGTTGGAAGCCTTCCAAAGCTGCCCGTCCCCAGAAAACAAAAAACAGGTCAGGGCATTCTGGGTATTGTGGGGTACTATTGACGGTTCATTCCCAATTAGTGCTGAGATAGCCGGTGCCCCTCACACGACCTGACACTAAAAGGAGCCAAGGCAGCCGCAATTAAATGGTCCACCAGATGGCTGATGGGGCCTTTCAAAAACTAAAGGCAGCCCTTTGTAGGGGGCAGCCCGTGTTGGTTTTGCACCGGATTTTTCAGGGAATCTTGTGGTTCAGACTGACTGCATTCGGTGCGGGGTTAGTGGCTGTTGTTGGTCTCTGGTACGTAAATGGGAGGAAGAGCACCCGGTAAGCTATGCTGAGTAGGAAGTTGTCCCGGCAGACGGAGAATTACCTCGTTATTCGAGAAAGGAGTGCCTTGCCAGTAGTGGACCCTGGATTCCACTGGCATTACTACCTACTGGGGCGGCAGGTTTTAGGTTGGTTTGTCAGGATCATGCCCCCCTCAGATGGATAAGAGAGATAGAAAGGGAAAAATGCTCGGGGTTCACCACGCTGGTTCTTGGCACCCTACAAGATTTCAACTTCTCCGGTAGAACATAGGCACGGAAAACTACAGGGTAATGCAGATTGCCCTGTCAAGGGTGCTTCTGCATGATGAGTAAAGTGCCCAGAACCAAGCCTTGGGCTGAGGGGGGGTATGTAAGAGGGCAATGGGATTGTGGTGGACCAGAGATATGTGTCACCAAGGACCATGCATTGCGTGAGGGTGAAATCCATGTAATTTATGTTTTGTTCAGCAGCAGGTAGGTTGCTGGCTTAGTTTTCTAGTTAGTATGCTTGCGAGCAAGTAGTCGGCGTCGGGTTTTTCACAGGGATCAGTCATGAGTAGGGAGGGTGATTGTCCCACATCTACAGGGTTCCAGGCCAGCGTTTGGTTGCTGGATGTCAGCCTGGAGATTCAGGTGGGTTAGGGATGTAATTGATTGTCTGTGATGCTGGGAGAGTGCTGGGTGTGCACACGGAGAGATCCCAAGTAACAGACCACACGCCGGTCTCTGTTGGAGTCAAGGAAGGGTCAAGGGGAAGGCACTGATCTGACAAACAGGACTGTAAGTGTCCCACACGGACATGTCGTGGAACTTTGTTTTATTTCCTCTGGCATTTTGGCTGAAAAGTTAACGCCACGTTTATCTTATGTTGCTGTTTATACTTAAGCTGAAATAAAAAGCCTGAAAGTTTAAACAGAGCCTAAATGACTGGTTTGTGTTATCCTACCCCGAGCTTGATCCCTTACAATATTATATTATTTATATATATATATATATATTTTTAATATATATTTATTATATATATATCTATATATATATAAATTTCAAACCAGAAAATTTACAAGTAACTATATAAAAAGGAGACACATATGCATGTTTTTCTACTATCTAAAATGAAATCAGACTATAAATCACTTCTATGTCGTTGTTAGGTCAATTAGTAGTGATGACGCGATTATGTTGACCTATTGTCATCGGTCGATAGTCGATATCGGCAATTATCCATAAGATTATCCGTAGTCGATAATAGATTATCGCCGAATGACCATTAAAGTCTATGGAGAGAGGAACAAACCTCATTCTTACACCCAACAGGGATGGAGAAGCTGGAATTAACATCCACAACAGTTCAAATGGATACGTGCTACATCTTAGGCAACCACACTTAGGTTTATATAAGCACAGAAAAAAAAAACTCACAGACCATTCACTCATCCCTGTCTTGTCCAACCACTGCACATGACCCTTAAACCTGAATGACTCACAAATTTAACAAAGTGCCAGATCTGGCAGTATGGATTTGGAGACCATCATTTTTACTTGAACTGGACATTGAATATCCCTGTGTCCTGGACGCCAAGCCCTCCCATGTGACCGAAACCTTGCATGACCCCAGATTAAAAGTGCCGGGGAAAGAAAGAAAAAAAAAAAGGAGGTCTTTCAACCATCCATTTTAGTTCGAACTGGACATTAACTATATCTGTCTGTACCGCAGTATGATGACCATAAACAACCTGTCTGACCCATAGATTAAATAAGTGCTGGTAAAGGAGTCTTTCAACAACTACATTTAGTTGAACGGACATTGACTATACCTGTCCTGGGCCAACAGCATGTAAGCCCCAAACCTGCATGGACACCCACATTTAAAAAGTGCGGAAAAAAGGAGTCTTTCAACCACCATTTTAGTTTCAGCTGGACATAGGAATAATATACTGTCCTGGGGCCACAGCATGACACTTAGAACTGTTTGACCTCCAAATTAAAAAAGTGCCGGGAATAGGCAGGTCTTTGAAACCACATTTTTAAGTTGAACTGTTGAAAAAACATTTAACGATTATCTGTCCTGCTACCGCAGTATGACCATTAAAACCTGTCTGGCTCACAGATTAAATGTGCTGGGAAAAGGAATCTTTCAACCACCATTTGGTTTGAACTGGGACAATTGACTATATCTGTACCTGTACTGAGGTGAGGACCATTAAACCCTGTCTGGCCCTCAGGTTAACAAAGTGACGGGGAAACAGGAGTCTTTAGAACCACCATTTTAGTTGAAGATGGAATTGCTATACCTGTCCTGGGCAACAGCATAGAGGGACCCAAACTGACATGACCCCCACATTTAAAAAGTGCCGGATAAAGGAAGTCTTTGACCACCATTTTAGTTGATCTGGACTAGACTATACTGGTCATGGGCCACAGCAATGACCCCTCTAAACATGTTTGACCCACAGATCACACAGTGGCCATATGATATTTTGTACAATGACTTCTCATTTAGTATATTTTTTGTAATGACATTTGTTTACAGAATTATTTAGGGAAGTTTTATTTATAGTTTTACCATTATTTCATTTTGTTTTTTTTTCAAGTGTGCATAACATAAAAACACTACACCCCTCCCCTGCAGTTTTTAAAGGTATTATTTACAGTGTAGATGTGCTAATTCGGTCAACACCACCCATAAGTAATAACAAATGTCCTTATCATCCCCAAAAAAACTTCTTAGTTGAGAAGACATTGCCCTCCTGCTTCTGTGACTGATTCAGCAATCAATTCAATGGGGTTTCATTTTTCCTTCCAAAATCCTTCTTCATTGATTAGGGGACAGACTCCCCTGGAGGAAGATCAAATGATGCGACCCCATAGTGACTCAGCCCCAGAAAAATTTTAGCCTCAAATTGTGCAATTTGTGTCCAACCCTGGGACCCTTTATGACACTACTTAACCTCACGAAATCACCTTTTCCAAAATCTGATTTTTTAGAGAAATCTTGAGTCTCCTGATTGCCCTAACGGTGAGAGCAGTGCTTGCCGTCAGCCATCTGTTAACACGGAGGTCCAGCTTGCAAAGGGCCAGACTTACACCCTATCTGAAACACCTAACTGAAAATGTTACGGATAATAAAAGGTATTTTTGGGCCACCATCAATTCACCTGTGGGTGACTACAAAAATTGGATGTATTCAAATTTAACTGCAAAGTAGATCTATTCAACAAAGCTTGACTGATCAAAAGTGAAAAAAAACACCTGTCTGAAATGTATACGGAGATAAATATAATGGCTACTTTTTTCGGTACCTATCAATTCACCTGTGGTGACTACTAAATTGCTGTATTCAAATTTAATACAAAGATTGACTAACCAAATGTGAAAAAAAAAACACCTGTATGAAATGTTATACTGATAATAAAATAAAGGTATTTTTTGGCACCTTTCAACATGTGGTGGACTACAAAGTTGCTGGATTCAAATTTAACTGCAAAGTAGATCTATCAACAAAGCTTGGATGACCAAAAGTGAAAAAATGTATTCGGATAATAAATGGTATTTTTTGGTGGGGCCACCTTTCAATTCACCTGTGGTGACTATAAAATAGCTGTATTCACATTTAAGTGCCAAAAGCTAACTCTAATCAACAAGATGTAGTGCGCCAAGCTGAAAAAACAAGACTATCTGAAATGTATTCAGATAATAAAAGGTATTTTTGGCACCTTTCAACTTCACCTGGGTGACTACAAAATTGCTTGTATTCACAATAAAGTGCAATGGTGCCTCAATGAACAAGAGGCTGTATAGTGCGGCCAAAGTGAAAAAAACACGTATCTGAATGTAGTTTCGGATAATAAAGGTATTTTTGGCCACCTTTCAATTCACCGTGGTCGGACTACAAATTGCTGTATTCACATTTAAGTGCAAGGTGCCTCAAGAACAAAGCTGTAGTGCGCCAAAGTTGAAAAAAACTCGTATCTGGAAATGTATTGGATAATAAAAGTATTTTTGGCACCTTTCAATTACACCTGTGGTGGACTACAAAATTGCTTGTATTAACATTTAGTGCAAGGTGCCTTAATAACAAAGCTGTAGTGCGCGTCAAAGTGAAAAAAAAACACATTTCTGAAAATGTATTCGGGATAATAAAAGTGTATTTTTGGGCACTTTGAAGTCACCTGTGGTGACTTCAAAATTGCTGTATTCAACATTTAACTGCAAAAGTAGCTCTATCAACAAAGCTGTAGTTGCGCCAAAGTAAAAAACAAGTTATCTGAAATGTATATCAAGATAATAAAAGGTATTTTTGGCACCTTTCAATTTCACTGTGGTGACTGACAAAATTTGCATGTATTCACATTAAGTGCAAGGTTTGCTCAATGAACAAAGCTGTAGTGCGCCAAAAGTGAAAAAATCACGTTTCTGAAATATATTAGGATGATAAAAAGATATTTTGGCATCCTTTTCAATTCATCTGTGGTGACTACAAATTGTCATGTATTCACAATAAGTGGCAAGGTGCCTCAATGAACAAAGAGACTGTAGTGCGCCAAGTGGAAATACAACATATCTGAAATGTATTAGGATAATAAAAAGGTAATTTTTGGCACCTTTCATTCAACTGTGGTGACTACAAAATTGCTGTATTTCACATTTAACTGCAAAGTAGCTCTCATCAACAATGCTGTACTGCGCCCAAAGGTTGAAAAAAACACGTATCTGAAATGTGATTCGGATAATACATAGGTATTTTTGGCACCCTTTCAACCTGTGGCTGACTACAAAATTGCTGGATTCTAATGTAAATGCAAGGTGGGCTATATCATCAAAGCTCGGAATGGGGCAAAAATAGAAAAAGAACAACTATCAGAAAACTATACTGATAATAAAAGTGGAGTTTTGCACCTAACAAAAGAGACCTGCAGTTACTAGAAAAAGATGTGTATCCTAATATAAGTTCAAAGGCTGCCACAATATCCAGGAATATTTAAATAGAAAACTGTTAATAATTAAAGCTATTGCAGTGCAATGTTCCTTCACTAAGTACTTAGTGAAATCTAATCCTTTTCTTAAAGAGCTTGTCTGATGTTTCGGCGCAGGACCACCCCCGCCCCCCGCTCACCCCCCGTGACTCTTTACAGCGGTAGGATGCTCCTTTAAATTTCTCTACTAACTACATAAATTCTTCAAATCTTGATCTAACAAGTTTTTAAGGATCCACAGCTAACCAGTAGAGGCTTTCTCTTGTGAAGAAATAGAATAATTTCGCTGAGCTGTTTGCCTGAGTGTTTGGGCAGAGGCAGAGCGCACGTCCTACTGCTCTGAGACGCTGACAGACCACTGCAAATCTTGAACAGGTAGGGCTGTTCTTGTAAATCGTTAGGTCCATGTGAATTATTCCAGCCAATCGCAACCATACACATCCCAGTCATGACGTCGCACAACACATTCACCGCTGCTCTATTCTATAAGCTGATTTTTATGGCCGCAAAACAATGACAGGAAGAGCGACGAAAATGGCGCATATTAAAAATATGCACAGATTTTAACACTAATTCTATCGCGTGAATCTAAAATTACGGATCAACGTAAATACCGTTGCCGATTTCAAACTTTGTCGTTAATATTCGCTAACACTATCAATTAATAATCGACTCAACACTAAATTTATTTTATATTTGGCACAAATGCCAGATTAATTGAAAAAGAGGAGAATTATTTAAGGAATTTTTTTTTACTTTCTGCAAAGTCAAAAGTTTAAATGCACTAGAATTACTATGCCTTTAAAAAATTTTGGACAGCCTATGTGATGATGTCATGTCGTTGGAAGCTTCTGTGGATGTATGTTAAAGCACACCAGAAACACACTGCTTCTGTCTGTAACATCATAGAAAAGTCTAAAGAAATCAGCCAAGATATCAGGAAGAGAACTTTGGACTTGCACAAGTCGGGTTCATTCTTGGGTGCAATTTCCAGATACCTGGAGGTGCCTCGATCATCTTTACAAACAATTATATGCAAGTAAAAACAAGATGGGAATGTCCAACCATCATACCGCTCAGGAAGGAGAGTTCTGTGTCTCAGAGATGAACGTGCTTTGGTCCGACATGTGCATATCAACCCAAGAACAAAAGCAAAAGACCTTGTGAAGATGCTGGTGGAAGCTGATGGGATTGTGTCATTATCCACAGTGAAACAAGTACTGTATTAACGTGGGCTGAAAGGTCACTCTGCCAGGAAGAAGAAATTACTCCAAGAGAAAGCCAGATCAATGTTTACAAATGCACACAGGAACAAAACTAAAATTGAAGTGTTTGGCCATTTGGAGGACAAAGGGGGGAAGCTTGGAAGCCCAAGGACACTATCCCAACTGTGAAACATGGGGGGTGGCAGCATGATGTTGTGGGGTTGTTTTGCTGCAGGAGGGACTGGTGCACTTCACAAAATAAATGGCTTCACGAGGAGAGAAGATTAAGTGGCAATACTGAAGCAAAATCTCATGACATAAGCCAGGAAGTTAAATCTTGGGCGGAAATGGGTCTTCCCAATGGACAATGACCTGAAGTATACTGCAAAACTGGTCTGAATGTGCATTAATGCTCAAAAGTCAATGTCCTATATTAAAAACGTGAAATAGGAAAGATAGGTTATAAATGAAAGTGTACAGAGTGTTTATTAACAGATTTCACTTGAACAGAACAGAACTTGATTAAAATAACTTTTCTGTTGCTATTAAATTTCTCTGTCAAACTTCTATAAAGTCTATTCAACTCATTCTTACTTGTCTTTAGGAAAGCAAAATAATGCCAATATGGCCACCATTATTTTTCAAACAGTGGTTGTCCCCAAGGTTTCCTGGGTTCTTGAAAACAGTTAAATAGTGCCGCAGTGAACTTAGATCACTAATCTAATGATTAATCTCCTGCCTACTGAATGGTAGTTCAGATGACTCATATACAAGCGTTGAAGTTTTTATTCACCCAAATACCTGGACTCCTTTTAGGACTGTCAGCTGTATGATCCACTGCACTACCAAATGCCACTTATTTGATTGTTTTGGCAAAAAATATCTAAAGGCAAAACTGTATTTAAAAACACTGATCTGTAAAGTCAGTGCTACTACCTTATTACAATGCATTCCCCTACACAATATGTAGAATCATTTATTTCATATTTATTTTAATTAAATATTCAATTAAACAAAGATAAGATCCTGGAAAAAAATAGATCTTGCCTAATGGGCTATAACATTTTCATTCCTACTGTTCACTTGCCATTAAGTCTAAAAAGGAGTGGGAAGATGTTGGCTTTCATAGATTATCATGCTACTGGAGTCCTAGGCCCGGGAAGAGTTTGCATTTTACAGAAGACACATGGAGGTAGCAGCAGGATCGCAGTTTATTGGAGGAATCACACTGCTATAAAGACTAGAGTGACTCCAGAAGTGAGCGGACAAAAAGGTTTGGGCAGAAAACACTGGAGATGTAAGAAGACCTTGTCATATTGGTCTGGATGGAAAAAAAAATTAAAGAACCACGCCAGTCAGAGAAGACATCACCTGTGACTCATTGAGTCTAACAGTTATGTACCAGTCTAATACAAATGCATTTTAGGATCTGTATTACTTCATCTGGTTCTACTGAATTATAGAAAAGATTCAATATAGAATTTAGACTACCTGTGTCCAAATGTTACAATGTAATATTGACCCTATAGAGAAATAAAATGCTGATTAACATGCTTTACACCATATTTATTAAATGTTTTAGACAGTTTTAGAACAAGGTTTCTATTTTTCACACTCCCACTCACCTCGTTTAGTGGCCTCTGGTGGTTTCCACCTGTTTACCTTTATAGTGCACACGTGTTGGCGCTTGTGCATTTATTAGTTATTGTGTGCAGCTGTGTGTCTTCCCCATCAATGTACTTTTATCTCTTTTTAGATAAAAGGCCACTACCATGCTAGTTCCTAGGTTTTTCTAAACTGAAAAAATATTGATCAGTGAGGGGGAGTTTACACAATGGCATTTCCTTGTTGAAAAAGCAGACTGCCTGAGGCAGATTTCTAGCTCATATATATTTTATTATTGCTGCGTAACACGCGTCAAATAATTGACTTGTTAATTGTTTGACGACGCGGAGATTATGAGCCGAAGATTCTCGTGTAAAATCTGCATAGTCTGAATGACGATGCTGATTTTACATAGGTATATTATGGTATATGGTATAGTGTAAAACACTTTGTACTCGGTTTAGACGCTGAACCTGTCATGTGAACACCCCCTTAGTGATTCTTTGAATCTGTCGTGGCTTGTTCTTTGGCTATTCTAAATACCTGTTACCTGCCCTGACCACATGCTTTCTTTTGATGACAATTTAACTCTGCCTTCCCGACTTTCTGCTTGCAGGACCTTATCTTTACCACACCAAGTAATATAAATTGTTGGTATGCAGTGCTGAGGGTAGCGACCTGAGGGATTCCCTGAATGGAGTTCTTTAGATTCCTCAGATTCAACTCACCATCAGTAAGATCATTTGACAATATTAGTGCTTGTTAATTTGTGCATTTGTTATACTTTTAAAAAGAAGTCAAGTACAGGACTATAAAGAGAGATAGTAGGGCTGCATTGAAGGATGGGTCATAAGCAACTGAGAGAGTATGGCGCCACATGATAAATTTCTTGTTCTGTTGACGGCACTTTAGGAGGGTATTATGTAGACATTGTATGCTGATATTATTTGGACTCAATGTCGGACTGGGGTGCCTATGGCCCACAGGTGGAGTTGACTCTAGGGGCCAACCAGTTGAGCTGTTTCTGGGCCCACCAGTGGAACTTATTTTACGGGCCCACCCAACAGCTCCTCTAAATGACTGTACATCCCTCCTATACTCAGTCTCTTGCTTTTTGCCTCTCTTTCTATGCTTTTTTGCCTCTCCCAAGGATGTTTATGTAGTTTAAAAGCAACTCCAGGTCTACCATGCTCGGTGGCCCACGGGGAGTTCCCCTATGGGCCCTGTCCGAGCCTGTTTGGACTGTATAGGGAAGTATTAAAGAGTAAAATAGCTATAGGATCAGCATCATTTACTTTTTGATGAGATTAAATAAAGCCAATTTTAGTCTTTGTAAAATATTTGATCTTTTCTGTATAATGCCCGTGCACATTATATGACAAAAATATTGTATATGGTTTTTTTTGCACACAGTGCAGTTATTATGGTGGTGTTATATGGGATTATCACTTCTGTAACATATTGTAGCAGAAACAAAAGTAGAGCACATTGACTATATGGGGATGTGTTCACTATTAATGCATTAGACAGTGTTAGATGTAAAAACATCCCTGTGATTATGTACATGGCTATTAATTCCTTTCACATTGCAAGGCTCCACAAGTCGGATGTGACTTGAGAAATGTTAATGTGCTAAAAGAAATTGCATATTTGTAGGACAATTATTTATTTATTATTATTATTAAATCATTTCCTATTATTCCTATCTCACCAACATACCAATGTATGACTTTGGGATATAGGATGAATCTTCACAACCACCTTATACAACCCAAACTACCATAATCTAAACTCTAGAATAAATGCACAAAACGCATTATTTTTTGGTGTCAAATGGCCACAGCTTTATTCCAACCACTCCAATTACAGAGGGAGTCAGGTGAAGCTATAGGCCAATGTGTGAGATTTCCAGCTGTTAGACATACAGTACCTGGCAAGACAGCAATAAAGGAGGTGACACGAACCACCATACCTGCCCCAGGATGACATTGCCATTATGCCATCCTTATGGCTGGCCACTTCCAAAGCTTAGCCTCTTAACACCATGAGGTTTAACATCCTTTATTAGTTTAAATTAGTCCACTATAACTTGGCATGCAATTTCCATCTGACTCCTAACCCACAACATAAAACTGTGACGAAACATATGATACTTTTCATTTTGTAATTTATTTAATTTTTTATTTTTACCAATTAGCAAATCCCAGACTCACTAGGAGTCATCCTATGACTCAGGAAAGGAAAAAAAACTGTGGAGGTAACCTCTAGGCAATCATGGCTGAAGGACTGCCCTTCCCTTGGGTTTACAAGGATAATGCCAACATGTAACTCATCAATGTCATAATAAAACTGTTTCTGATACCAGATATAGAAATCAAAGCAATGTAAACAAATACAATAATACATGCATCATTGTATAGAGAATAGGTAAACACAAGCTTTAGAGTATTCAGTAAAGTACGGGCAGGTGACCACCCTTGCTCAGATCTTTACTACTTTAGAGACAGGAGATACAAGACTAAGCATGTGCTATTGGCTGCTCTCCCAGAGACATGCCCCCTTTTGCTCAAGGCTTCTTACAATAAAACACTATACATACACCTACTCCATCTGCTTAAAATCAGGCAGCTATACAGGCAGCAACCAAAAGACTATAAAAAACTATAGGTCTCCCCCTCCCAAATAAATGTCCTTAGGGTGTGGAGGGTTCTGAATGGTAGTACCTCATTTCCTTTTATTCCTAGTCCACCAATATACTAGTGCTATAGTGCTATACACAGAATATTTTCTATGTCACTGGACATTCTGCTGAATTTGGCCACCAAGTTATATTCCCAATGTCTGGCATTAGTATAAGATAGGCAATTTTAAACATTACAATTTTCCAGTTATTATATCTATTTGTAATGCAGGAGAAATCTGAATGTATTCCACTGAGAAACTTTATGTTTTTGTGGTCAATCCAAACTCAAGAATACAACCTTATCACATTTATGTGGTACATGTGGGATCAGACTAGATGGGTTAGGCCAGGAATCCTAAAAATGCGGCCCCTCCAGCTTTTGGTAAACTACAACTCCCATCATATATTTATATAATCTATAACAGTGGAAATGATGGGAGTTGTAGTTTCCCAACAGCTGGAGGGCCGAAGTTTGAGGATGCCTGAGGTAGGCTATGATCCCCATGTGCACCAATGAGCCTTGTGTGCCCATGAGCCTGTTCACCTGTTGTCCTATCTTGTGTCACTTCTGATAGGTACAAACAACCTTCTGCTGTGAAGATCCAGTTTCAGAGATGTTCTGACACAGTAATCCATCCATCCATCACAAATTGGCCACTCTCAAAGTCAATCAGATTTTTACACTTGCACAATTTTCATCGTTGATGATGATATATATATATATATATATATATATATATATATATATATATATATATATATATATATATATCATACATTGACAGATGTAATGTTATATTTTGAAAGAAATAATGAAACGTAATGAAATAATATACAGTATGTCACTCATTCCCTCTGTCAGTGGTTTTTATGTTATGGCTCAGATTTGTCCTTTTTATTAACCTTATTGGGACAAAAACTTTCTGTTAGTGGATCCTGCTTACCACCAAGTATATGATGATGCTCCAACTGCCCCTCTTCACCAAGGAAAATAAGGATCTACACAGGTTAAAGTTTAGCTCTTCTGACCAACAGCTGTCTTATGTTTATAATCATCCTGAGGGTTAGGCTATGTTCACACAGCTTATTCTGGGACATATTTCAGCCCGTAATTCGCGCCATACTGCGCCCGCCGGCCTGCAGCCTGCCGGCCCCATAGACATTCATTATTCTCGGCGCGTTTACGCCATGAATAAATGACATGTCACTTCTCTCCCCGATCGTCGTATTGTGCGAGCAGGAAGAGGAGACATAATCCATAGTTCTCTATAAGAACTGTGGATTACCATAATGACTGGGACGTATTTCAACCCGTAATTCGCGCAGTAGGCGCGCAATACGAACTGAAATATGTCCCAGAATAAGCCATGTGAACATAGCCATAGAGAACTATGGATTACGCCTCCTCTCCCCGCTCGCACAATATGGCGAGCAGGGAGAGAAGTGACATGCCACTTATTCATGGCGTATACGCGCCAAGAATAAAGAATGTCTATGGGGCCAGCGGGCTGCCGCCCCCCACCCCCGTGCACATGGCGTAATTTCGGGGAGGTGGGGGGCATAGCATATGTCTTCTTTGGGGTAACCTTTATTAAGACTTGTCTAAACTTAATATATATTCTATTTTTCATCAACAAATTAGTTCACTGCTGATTACAAAAGTCATAAACTTCTTCACTTGTATACACATGCAATTTTTTTATTTCTTATTTGATATTGTAGCACTGATAAATTTGTATAGCAGGTATGTATTCATTTTTATGTTCAGAATAATTATTTATGGTATATTCATACTGTATTCTTATAGGTACTTCAGTAGGTTTCTGCCTTAAACTGTGGATAATGTGAAGTTTTTTGTGTCTGTTTTTAAATATTTTTAGAGAAATATCAATAAAGTATTATTTATTATTTAGATGAACTTTGTCTAGTTTTCATATTGGGAATGTGACTGTTCTTTGGCCAGGTTCACATGGCGTATAGCAGCTCCTTCACCTTTTTAAACTATTCATGTGTCATATTTGCATTTTGTGTTCATACATTCATAATTGTGAATTATAAAGTAGAAACTATGGAGCACATGTATGAAAACTGGTGCAGATTAGACCATCGTACTTCTCAGTATATTAGTGTAGTATTCGTCAGTATGTATGAAAGTGTCTCACAGCACTTTATAAATGTGTCCCATTGTGAGACAAAAACATGCGCCAAAATGTGCGCCAAAAAAGTCTGAGACAAATTATGTCTCAGCCTTGCCTCTTTGAAAAAGGCATGGATTAGTACTCCATTTTTGCAAAACATTCTGTTGAGAAACATTCATGAATCTGTCATAACATGCCCGCTAAGAATTAATGGGGACAAAACTGTCAGATGTCAGACATGCGCCCATTTTTGGTGCAAGACCTTTTTGGTAATATGCAAATCACACCAGAAAACCGGCGCAGTCCGTTTAATACATGTCCCCTTATGGGAACTAGGTATGAGACTTTAATCTACATATATAACAGAAGACTTACAATATTCATATGAGTCACCAGTCATGAATTTCTGATACAATATTGTGGATGTAAATTATTAAGAAATGCAGAGATCTTATTCTGCACATCCTTAGAAGCCTTTTTCATTGGTGTAATTGCTATATGTTATGTCCACTTCTGTATTACTCAATACTTATGTATTAGTGACTTGTGTATTGATTTAATATGCAATCAAATATGTAAACTGGAAAAAGCCTGCTGTAAGGAATGCAGTGCTAAATCCATAGGTTAATAAATGAATGCTAATGTCTGGTTCATGTACAGTACCTATCAGACCACAGAGGAATTTGAAATAACAGTTGCTATGTGTAATAGCTGTAAAGTGTAATTAGGGACAGGTAATTGAAGACTTTTTCTAAGTACATTGCTCTTTTGATTTTACCTTGGTCATGGGATAAGAGAGATTTTATCTGCTCCGAGTGCACACAGGTTTCTCTGGTTATGAACATACTCTTCCTTCCTGATTAGACAAAGAGCAGGGAGTGATATCACTATCTGAGCAGACTAATTATTCTGGAGAACACGCATGTAAGTGCCTTAAAAATTGGAACCGTTTTTGAGTATGTTTGAGGCACTGATTACAAAAAGGACACCCGTTTTCCCCTATCAGCTCAAGTTTTGTAGATCCAGTATTGACACATTACCAAGTAGTATATGCTGCTAAAAGTAGTGGTCACCCAATATTGTAAAATGCTAAAAAACAGAACAGCTGTACACCCAAAATGCACAATACACCCCTAGAAGAGATCCATGAGGGGTGTTGAATCCAAAATTTGGCATTCGTTCTGCTACTTTGGAGGCTTTGCAAATGTGACATGGCCCCACCAAAATCTGTGTTCCAAAAGCCAAATAGCGCTCCTTCCCTTGTATGCCTTGCCATTTGCCCAAACAGCGGTTTACACTCACATGTAAGGTATTGCTGAACTTGGAAGAAATTGAGTAACACAATTTGGGATGTTTTTTCCAGGATTTCATTTAACAATTAAACATTTTCAGCTAAAATTGCAGATTGTTGAAAAATATATTTTTTTTCATTTTCAGAGCCGAACGCTAAAAAAATTTGTGAAACACCTGTGGGGTCAATATACTCACTACACCCCTGAATAGATTCCTTAAGGGGTTTAGTTTCCAATATGGGGTCTTTTTAGGGGTGTTTATTATGTTTTAGCACCTTAGGGTGTCCGCAAACCTGGAATGGCACCTAAATAAAATCACAGTGAAAATGAGACCACAGAGTTCAGTAGGTGCTTCTCCTACTCTGGGGCTGATGGTTGAGCCAAATAGCGCACTAGGGTCACACATGGGATATCCCTGAAAATGGCAGAATCTGGGGAATTAGTGTTGAGTTTCATTCACCTGGCCACATCTACCGTGTTCTAGTGAATAATGGATAAAAATTGAAAATCCAAAATTGAAAAGTGAAATTTTGAAATTTCACCTCCACTTTGCTTTAACTTTTGTGAAATACCTAAAGGGGTAACAAACTTCCTAAATGCGTTTTTAAAATTCTTTAAGGGGTCTAGTTTCTTAGATGGGGTCAATTATGTGAGTAATTAACATACAGGCCTCTCAAAACCACGTCAGAACTGGACTAGTCACTAAAAAAAAACTATTTTGCAAATTTTCTTGTGTGAAAAATGACTACTAAGGGCCACATTTATGAAAACTGTCTAGGTCTAAAACTCACTTTGTTGTCCTTAGCAACCAATCAGAGCGCTCCTTTCATTTCATACAGTGGTCTGCAAAAATGAGAGGGGTGCTCTGATTGGTTGCTATGGGCAACAAAGTGAGTTTTAGACCTAGACAGTTTTCATACATGTGACCCTAATTGCCTAAGCCCCCTAATGTGGTAAAAAAAAAAAAAAACATTAAAAGAAAATGCCAGCCTACAGTAGAAATATGGTAGATGCTAGTTATAAACTATTTTAAGTGGAATAACTATGTGTCTTGCATGCAGAAATTTTTGAACCTTGAAAATGTCAAATTTTTCCAAAAGATATTTTGATATTTTTTAAAAAATAAACAAGGATTGTATAGACCAAGATTTCATACTAACATAAAGCACAATGGGCCACATTTATGAAAACTGTCTAGGTCTAAAACTCACTGTGTTGCCCATAGCAACCAATCAGAGCAACCCTCTCATTTCATATAGTGATCTGGAGAAATGAAAGGGGGACTCTGATTAGTTGCTATAGGCAACAAAGTTAATTTTAGACCTAGACAGTTTTCATACATGTTGCCTAATGTGTGATGAGAAAACAATGTCTGAATTACATGGATAGGTAAAAGTGTCAAAAAGTTATTCTCACATAAAGTGACACATGCCAGATTTAAAAAATGGGGCTCTGTCAGAGAGGCCAAAACTGGCTCCGGCAGTAAGAGGTTAAAATCGTGCAGGTTTTATAATAAACTCAAATTTAAAACACAGATGGAATTTGGTTTAGTTGAAAAAGGCATTGTTTTTTGAAAACGACATGCTTTTTTTGTTGCATATGTTTCTGGTGCATTTTTTTTAATGCTTTATAAATGCTGAAAAATGCAATGCATGTACCTATCCTAGATGACCAATTAATGAACTACTGGTGTTTTTACATAAGTCTGCTTATGCACAAAATAGAACTATCCATGTCTGTCAGCTTTAAAAACTGTAAAAGAAAAGCAAGCTTCAGATCGTTAA